>JAODPA010068570.1:0-32687 GCA_025585075.1 Nepenthes mirabilis | reverse complement strand
CCGCGTCTGTATTGATATTGTGAATTTTGTTTTATATTAGATGGCATCTCTCTAGATCCAATACAGTTGTTAGGGGTACTGTATTGGAGCCATGTATGATATGGCAGTGTGTGATCCTGTGTGGTGTGTTGTAGGCTTGATGCTAAACCTTTGATAGATGTATGCTTGTGTAGGACTTTTTTGAACAGGTTGTATTTTGGTTTTTCGTCCATTTGTAGAGGAAACTCTGCCCAATTTTCTACAGAAATTTATAATTCCAATGAGCATTAATGATATGTTTATTGACGGAGGGTTATTTAAGGAAAATAACCCGGTCCGTCACAGAAAACGAGCTCCGTCATTCGAGAAAATAAGCTCCGTCCCCTGAGAAAATGAACTCCGTCCTGAAAATGAACTCCGGCTTTTAATAAACTCCGTCCTTAAAATGAACTCTGGCTTTTATGAAAGAAAGAACTCCGGTTTTAAAGAAAATGTACTTCCGGTTTTAAGAAGGAAATGCGCTCCATTTTTAAGAAGGAAATCCACTCTGTTTTTAAGAAGGAATTACACTCCGGTTTTAAAGGAATTTCACTCTGATTTTTAAGAAGGAATTTGCATTCCGGTTTTAAAGGAATGTCACTCCGGTTTTTAAGAAGGAATTTGCACCCCGATTTTAAAGGAAAAGCACTCCGTCATTTGAGAAAAAGCACTCCGTCCAGTTAGTGAAAAGCACTCCATCAAAAAGTACTCCGTCTGAAAAGCACTCCGTCCAAAAGGCACTCTGTCCAAAATGCATTCTGTCCAAAAGGTACTCCGACTTTTTGAGAAAAAGCACTCCGGCTTTCAGTAAAAAGCACTTCGGCATTCAGTAAAAAGCACTCCGTCCAGTTGAGAAAAGCACTCCGTCCCTTTTTATGAAAAGCACTCTGACTTTTTAAGCACTCCGGCTTTTAAGCACTCCAACTTTTTGAGAAAAAACACTTCTGCTTTTTAAGCACTCCGGCCTTTGAGCACTCCGGCTTTTTAAGCACTCCGGCTTTTTGGAGGAAATGCACTCCAGCTTTTGTTAAAATAGAACTTCGGCTTGTACTGAAAATGAACTCCGGCTTGTATTGAAAATGAATTCTGACTCCAAACTAAAAATGAACTCCGGCTTGTATTAAAAATGAATTCCGACTCCGAACTGAAAATAAACTCCGGCTTTACTGAGAATGACTTTTAAGAAGAAAGTATTTCTGCTTCTGTTATTTTGGACCCTAGACTCACTACAGTCAGGATACGTTCTCCGGCATGCCTTAGGACTTTTTGGTGGTAATCGAGGATAACTCTATCCATGGAGTTATTTGTGGTCCGCCCTACCCTCGGGGCGTTTCGGACAGGAGGAATTACTATTACCGGCCTACCTTCGGGTGGCATACCGTACCGATTCCATGAGATGAGATACCCATATGACAGTTACCGGCCTTAGATTGTGTGGAGTGAATACAATCTATCCTCGATTATTTGCCCCCTCAGCTAGTAGGGTATACTGGCAGGGTCTGTACTGATATGATATGAAGTACCGTTTACTATTTTACTGATATGTTATGATATAGTACCGATTACCGAATATGAAGTACCGATTATCGAATATGAAATACTGTTTACCGATATGATATGTACTGTTCACCATTTACCGTACTGATTACTGATATGTTATGTTATCGTTTACTGTTTACTGTACCGATTATCAATTCTGAAGTATAGTACTGTCAAGGTATGTTTACTCTATTTCTTGGACTGTATTCTGATTAACCGTTCTGTTCATGCATAGTTATATGACTGTTCTATATCATCGTTTTACTACCCATGTGCATGTACCTTACTGGACCTCGGCTCACTGTTTTATGTTTTTCCCCACAGATGAAGTTTTAGAGCTTGTGCCTGACGAGTTGGAGTGATTAGAGCTTGTCTGAAGGATTAAAGACCTCGGAGGCTTATTTTGGAGAAATATTATTGTAATGACTTGATGGACTTCTATGGTTAAACATTTTGGCTATGTACTCGAAAATGAATATCTTGGAATGAATATGAATGCTTCCACAAGTGTTAGAATAACTTCTGCTATACTTATTATGGTTAAAAGTATATGGGTCCTAGATGGCATCTGTGATCCTATATTGTACCCAATTGGTTTAGTTGGGTTTTCAATTGTGTTATAAATGACGGAATCAAAAAAAAAAATTAAAAAAAAACCGTTCCGTCACAAGATGCTTACTAAACTTTTCAAATTCAGTATCCAAAACGTAATCACGGAAATATGCTAACATCCATAGATTCTTAAACAGTGGAATCATTTTACAAGTCTTCTCAAAACGTAAAAAGAAAAATAAATTAAGCTCTTCATTGATCAGCTTCGGCCAACTATGCCATCAAACTACATCATATGGTTCTACTCCACTTTGTTCTCCATATGCCTTTCGTCATCTGAAAAGTGGCAAGAATGAGCTACAAAGCCCAGTAATATACTCACATGCAGAAAACTAAAACAAACATATAATCGGTTCAAAACAGAGTTTCATAACATAACTTAGCATATGAAAATCATCGTATCGTTTCTTCTTTATTTCTTATTATTATTATTTTATCTTCGAAAAATCCATAAAACCATTCGAAATTCTTATCATCTTTAGGGACCGGACAGTAGCGGACAACATTGAGGACGGGTTGTGTGTAACCTCACAACCTAAAGCCATATCTTCTCATTATGCTCCCCGAGGTGGGAGGTAATACCTTTAACCCGGCATACGGGGCCATAGTCCAAAAGTCTTATGCCACCAAAAGTTCCCCCCGTGGCTCAGGAGGCAATCCTTGAGTGTCACTTAAATATCCTTCATCCATCTTTAACAGCAAGTTTCATGGAGACTCGGTTCTTAGTTCAGATAGTTTAAAAGTCGGAAGTGATAGAGTTCCACTTGCAATCTGGATTACAAGCATTTTTCTGATTCTTATGGCCTTGTTTTTAACTTCATCAGTTGAAGTCATTTTCTTACAAGCTGGAGTCCTTTTTCTTTCTTAAAGCCGAAATTCTTTTCTTAAAAAGATGGAGTTCAAAAGCTAGAGTTCCTTTTCTTGCCAAAGCTCAAAAACCTGGAGTTCTTTAAAATCCGAAGTTCTAAAACTGGAGTTCTTTTTCATTTAAAATTCAAAGCTCTAAAAGCCGGAGTTCAAATTCTAGACACACACATGGCCGGTTTCAAAATTTAACTTAGGGCCGGTTTCAAATTCAAGTGCCCAAGGCCGGTTTCAAATTCATGGCCGATTTCAAATTCAACCTAGGGCTAGTTTCAAATTCAAGTGCTTACGGCCGGTTTCAAATTCAAGTACTCACGGCCGGTTTTAAATTCAAGTGCTTATGGTCGGTTTCAAATTCAACATGAAGAAGGTCGATTTTGATTTTAACATGCATAAGGGCCGATTTTGATTTTCATGAACAATTACCGAATACCTTTCTTTTAACAAAACCGGTAGTCTTTTCTTTAAACATGAAATTATCAAAGTTTATATAATCATACATCAAGCAGAATATAATCGAACATCATGAATATCAGGATTTTTAAACATGCAATTCAGAACAATTCTTCCTTAAATCAGATGAACATAACAGATTTCATACAGAACAAATTTCATACATACTAAAATATAAGTTCATAAAAATATCAGATAAAGGAACAGAACAAACATCATACATACTAAAATATAATTTCATAAGAATATCAGATATACTCGTATCGCAAACATGCATAATCATGAACTTTAAAACAGGGTGAGTATTCTTGCCTGGGTTTCTTCTACGTTGTCTTGATCTTGTGGCCTTCCTTTACCAGATAACTCTATTGCGTGCCTTTTTCTTACTTCTCTAGTTCTTATTTATAGACCTTAGTTTTGATGACTATTATTAATGATTGGCAATACAGGAAAAATATTTCTTATTTATGGCTCTATATTTTCTCAAAAGTTCCCTTATTAATTAGATCATTTATGGTTTTATATTTCCAAGGAGTGCATTAATTCCTAATTAACTGAACTTAACGGGATTTAGATTTCTTAATTAATTTATGGTTAACTGAATTTAACGGGATTTAGATTTCTCAATTAATTCTTGGTTCACTGAACTTAACAAGATTTAGCATTCTCATGTAAACACATTCAATTCCTTCTATACGACTTCCGGTCAACACCTGTTGACCGGATTATCAACTTTGGCTTTCCCATAATCTACTCGGGCCTCCAATACACAAAGCCACTCTGTCCTTCAAGACCACTTCGGCCTTACATTTATATAATGTACTCTGGCCTTCAATGGAACAAAACCCGATTTCAAAACATGTTTCGATTTTCTTTAAAGTGGCTGGTCTTAATAATGATGGAGCCGGACTTGTTTTGCACTAAGGAATAACCGAACTTCTTTTATACTAAGGGGCAAGCCGAACTTCTCTTTATCAAGTAAAAGTCGGACTCGATTTTCATCAAAGAAACGCCAGACTCGATTTTCATCAAGTAAAAGCCGGACTCTATTTTCATCAAGGAAATCTGGACTTCTTTTCATCATGCAAGGGCCAAACTTGATTTCATCTTAAAGCCGATTTACTTTTCTTATTACATTTTTCGGTCAACCGGCATTGACCGGATTATTAGAACTTGATGACTGGAATTTCCTATGTTCTAGAATCTGGGCCGTTACAAAAACCATAAATGATCAATTAATAAGGGAACTTTGTGGGAAATGTAGAGTCATAAATGAGAAATATTCTCCCTGTATTGCCAGTCATTAATAATAGTTATCAGAATTAAGGCCCATAAATAAGAACTAGAGAAGTAAGAAAAAGGCACGCAATAGAGTTGTCTGGTAAAGAAAGGCCAAAAGATCAAGACAACGTAGAAGAAACCCAGGCAAGAATACTCACCTAGTTTTAAGGTTCATGATTATGCATGTTTACGATACGAGTATATCTGATATTCTTATGAAATTATGTTTTAGTATGTATGAAGTTTGTTCTGTTCCTTTATTTGATATTTCTATGAACTTATGTTTTAGTGTGTATGAAATTTATTCTATGTATGAAATCTGTTCTGTTCATCTCATTTAATGAAGAATTGTTTATAATTGCATGTTTAAAAATCCTGATATTCATGATGTTCGATTATATTCTGCTTGTTGTATGATTATATAAACTTTGATAATTTCATGTTTAAAGAAAAGACTTCCGATTTTGTTAAAAGAAAGGTATTCGGTAATTGTTCATGAAAATCGAAATCGGCCCTTATGCATGTTAAAATCAAAATCGACCTTCTTCATGTTGAATTTGAAACCGGCCGTAAGCACTTGAATTTGAAACCGACCGTGAGTACCTGAATTCGAAACCAGCCTTAAGCACTTGAATTTGAAATCGACCCTAGGTATAATTTGAAACCTGCCGTGAGTACTTGAATTTGAAACCGGCTGTGAATTCAAAATCGGCCTTGAGCACTTAAATTTAAAACCGGCCCTAAGTTGAATTTTGAAACCGGCCGTGTCTGGAATTTGAACGCCGGCTTTTAGAGCTTCGGACTTTAAATGAAAAAGAACTCCGGTTTTAGAGCTCCGGATTTTAAAGAACTCCGGCTTTTTGAGCTTCGGTAAGAAAAGGAACTCCAACTTTTGAACTCCGTCTTTTTAAGAAAAGTACTTCGGCTTTAAGAAAGAAAAAGGACTCCGACTTGTAAGAAAATGACTTCAATTGATGAAGTTAAGAACAAGGCTATAAGAATCAGAAAAATACATGTAATCCGGACAGCAAGTGGAACTCTATGACTTCCAACTTTTGAACTATCTGAACTAAGAACCGAATTTCCATTAAACTTGCTGTTAAAGATAGACGAAGGATATTGGAGTGACACTCGAGGATTTCCTCCTGGGCCACGGGGGAAACTTTTGGTGGCATAAGAATTTTGGACTACGGCCCCGTATGCAGGGTTAAAGGCATTACCTTTGTCTCGGGAAGCATAATGAGAGGATACGGCTTTAGGTTGTGGGGTTACACACAACCCGTCCTCGATGTTGTCTGCTCCCGTCCTGTCCCTAAAGATGATAAGAATTTCGAATGATTTTACGGATTTTTCGAAGATAAGATAATAATAATAAGAAATAAAGAAGAAACGATATGATGGTTTTCGAAGGCTAAGTTATGTTATGAAATTCTATTTTGATCCGATTATATGTATGTTTTAGATTTCTGCATGTGAGTATCTTGTTGGGCTTCATAGCTCATTCTTACCATTTTCAGATGGCGAAAGGCTTATGGAGGACGAAGTGGAGTAGGACCATATGATGTAGTTTGATGGCATAGTTGGCCAGAGTTGATCAAGGAAGAGCTTAATTTATTTTCCTTTTTATGTTTTGAGAAGACTTGTAAAATGATCCCGTTGTTTAAGAATCTATGGATGTTAGAATGTTTCCGTGATTACTTTTTGGATATTGAATTTGAAAAGTTTAGTAAGCATCTCGAGCTTTCAGGTCCGTCTAACGTTAGTGTTAGCCGGCCTGGTTTAAAGTTAAATCGGAAAGCTAGCTCATGTAGTTCGGCCTCAAGCAATCCTGTATTTATTCATATGAAAGACAAGTAAAATTTTATGTCCACCATTTTTATATTTATTATTATTCATTAAATTATTTTTTAAAGGGAAGTTTTTAGGCTTGACGACAGCTTTATGTGTGGAATAAGGCCGATCCGTCACAGTTGGTATCAGAGAGAAAATTGAGATGCTTTAGGTCAATTTGAATCGGCACGGAAACTTAGGACAGGATTAGTTACAGAAAAAGGGGGGGTTAGTTTTACTTATGCTTTGGACGGAGTAAATTGTAATAGCCACCCTTAGCTAGTAGACTGACGAAAAGGTTCTTTTTAGAAATAAAAGTCGTCACTAAAGTCATGTCTAACAGAGGAAGGCAAACCGTTCGGATTAACAACTCTCTGGATCCAGAGGCAAGGTACTTGAACCAGCTAGATGAGATGGCAGTGTGGAGACCCCACGTCTAGTAAAAGGTATGATGTGTTGCCCCACGTTAAATAAGAAGTGAAGTTGACTTCGGTTAGTTGACGTGAAGGAGATCATGGTCTTGAGAATTAAGAGGTATTGTCCTATGTGCCTATGAAAGCTTTAAGGATGAATACTTTGTTTGATGAGACTCTCGGAAGCATGTTTCAAGAATGATTGGTTTGATTGTAAGATTTAGGGATGTCCTTATCCATGGACGGGAGGCGAAGAGGTTCAGTGTTTTAGATCAGGGTTCTAAGATATTAACTTAAAGTATCAAGTGCCACCGGTCACGATAGGAGGTAGGGCCTTTGGGCTTAATATTGTAGTCTAGTATCGTTTTGGGGATTCCAAACCCATGTTTGCATTATGCGCAATGGGAGGCCTAAACTTTGTAATAACAGCAAAGGTGACCTAGTACTTGGAAGGACAAGAGACATATCAAAGTGGGTGTTTATGAATGAATCTTGTAATTGAATTGTATGATTTTCGGTATGAACTTGAGCCAACTAAGGTACCAAGTCCTAATCTGATCCTAATAGTAGTTCGGTGTGCGAACTTTAGTACTATTACTGTTGGATTGGTAAAGAATGACATCCGACAATCGAGTTGAGGGATCTAAGGCATAAGTTTGAATTAATTAAGATATCAAGAGATTGATGACATCTTCCTATGGAACATTCAATGAGAATCTGCGTTAAGTCTACTTAGTATATGCGGCCACATCTTAAAGTTATTTTGTGGAGGGGCTTCCGCCATGTGACTATTTGAGGTTGATTATAGAAGGAAGATTAGGTTGACTTATCTGATGACCGATAATTCGAGGTTGTGTCTAAGTTGACAGTACCCTGAACCTTCGAGGTAGATAAAACGGACCGATAAGATTGTTCATGAATTTCAAAAATGAGAATATGGCCACTATGAAGTCCAGAAAATGCCGTTTGGGTTTTGTAGGTCCGTTGGTATTTCATAACATTTTATGGGTATGATCTTTTGGCTATATTCGGGCACATGTTGAGGTGACTTCATAGATAAACTCAAAGGAATGTGAGTTTAGTAGAGGAGATTCCCTTGTGACTCTTTGGTAGCGTGATCTTGGGATCTACAAGATTTTAAGTGATGGCTATTGGAAAAATCGATTAGTGTCATGAAACCGCATGGTCATCTTGGGTCTAACTAGAGTTATTAAGGGATCCGACAAGTATTCTCGATGACTACAATTCAAGTGATATGTTTGACTAAGAGAGATTTGTAATTGTCAGAACGAAAGATAAATGGTAGTTTTCGGAGATCAGATGAGGGTAATTCACATTTATGTCATTTGGGTTGATTCCTGATGGGTCTGGTAAGTTTTCATGGAATGTAATGTCGTTGAGAAACGTTAATGTTAGGTTACTCTCACGTCATGGTAGGTGGATACCTTTGATTTAAGTGGGGGAGAAGTTTATGATTAGTATTACCCCATATGTAAGTCAGAATTAGCAATTAAAGTCTCTGCCTTAAGAACTTATAGCCTCGTCTTTGAAGATAGTCATTACCTAAAGTTTTAAAAGCCAAAATAGTTGTACCATTAAGAAGGATGATCATATGATATTGCATATGGACAGATCTGTTTAAAGGGTGAGAAAGTGAACCTCGGTGTTTTCTTTGGGAAAGCAGGCATCAATGTTGGTAATTGATGCTGCGAGTCTCTGGACTGGTATGTCTTTGACGTTTCAAAGGAGATGTGAAAAATAGATCATGAGTAAATCAAAATGATTGGGATCTTAAGATTCTAGGTAAGGATTTAAAGTTATGTTGACTCTTCGAGTGATCGTTATGACTGTAACTCGAAATATGGCTGTAGTCCGAGAATTGTGGAATTGTCTTCATAGTATGACTATCCTAGAACAGTTTTAATCAGAGTAGCCATTGTGTGGGCCTTCACTTGCAAATTCCAGGATATATTGAGAATCCAAATGAATGATCATCTTTGAAACATAGGATGAATCAAAATGAGAGTCCGTCTATTCATTTGAAATAGACAATCAAGGAACTTATTTTAAAAGTTGAGTGGATTACCACAATCAGTAGATTTATTGGATTCAATCAATATATAAAATCGGGAGATAGCCTTGTGATAAAGCCCTAGTAAGAAAAAAACCTCATGTATAAAGAGTCAAGACAATCCGATTGATTTAGTTTCTCTGAAAAAGACCTTCTTATCAAAGAATATGTCTTGGAATGTTGGAAGGAAATTTGGAAGAATTATCCCTTCTCATAGGAGGTCATAAGGATCGTTAAATTTTGAGGACGAAATTTCTATAAGTGGGGGAGGTTGTAACGGCCCAGATTCTAGAACATAGGAAATTCCAGTCATCAAGTCCTTATAATCCGATCAACGCCGGTTGACTAGAAAATGTAATAAGAAAAGTAAATCGGCCTTAAGATGAAATCAAGTTTGGCCCTTGCATGATGAAAAGAAGTCCGAATTTCCTTGATAAAAATAGAGTCCGGCTTTTACTTGATGAAAATCGAGTCTGGCTTTCACTTGATGAAAATCGAGTCTGGCGTTTCTTTGATGAAAATCAAGCCGGCTTTTACTTGATGAAAATCGAGTTCGGCGTTTCTTTGATAAAAATTGAGTCCGGCTTTTACTTGATAAAGAGAAGTTCGGCTTGCCCCTTAGTATAAAAGAAGTTCGGTTATTACTTAGTGCAAAACAAGTCCGGCTCCATCATTATTAAGACCAGCCACTTTAAAGAAAATTGAAACCGGCCTCGAACATGTTTTGAAATCGGGTCGTGTTCCATGGAAGGTCGGAGTACATTATATAAATGTAAAGCCGAAGTGGTCTTGAAGGACAGAGTGGCTTTGTGTATTGGAGGTCGGAGTAGATTATGGGAAAGCAAAAGTTGATAATCCAATCAACGGGTGTTGACCGGAAGTCGTGCAGAAGGAATTTAATGTGTTTACATAAGAAAACTAAATCTTGTTAAGTTTAGTGAACCATGAATTAATTGAGAATTCTAAATCCCGTTAAGTTCAGTTAACTATGAATTAATTAAGAAATTTAAATCCCGTTAAGTTCAGTTAAGTAGGAATTAATGAACTCCTTGAAAATATAAAACCATAAATGATCTAATTAATAAGGAAACTTTTTGAAAAATGTAGAGCCATAAATAAGAAACATTTCCCCTGTATTTCCAATCATTAATAATTGTGATGGATCGGGTTATTTTCTTTTAATAACCCTTCTGTCAATAAATCATTATAATTCAATATTATAAATTTCTGTAGAAAATTGGGCAAAGTTCCCTTTGTAACTTGAACGTTTACCAAAATACAAATACCTGTATGAAACTTTACACAATCTTCACAAAAATATTCAACATCATACACAGGATCTCAGATCCACTAAACCCCTGTAGTGGCACCGGCGTCATAACTTAGGTATGACGTCGGCTGAGGTAAAGATGCCAATTATAAAAACCCAAGCATAACCACAAGCACAACTGCGGAAGCGTGATAACCATAGTATACAAAAATCAAAACCATTCATCCACAAATATTCCCATGTCATACATAGTCAAGCTAGATCCTCGAGGCTCTTCAAAATCCACGTCACCTATCTTGCTTCTTTGTCCTACTTGGTCTCATCTGGCATCAGGGCATTTTCATCTGAAAAGAGAGAGTGCAAGGGTGAGCTTATCGCTCAGCAAGTGTAAACACACATCACTATCGAAAGATAAAGCCATAATGGAAACGATAGTGGGGTGGGGGAAAAGCATATAAAAGTGTGAAAGGAAGGAAATACTTAGAAGAACCGATTTGTCATTTGTCATGCTTTGGCACCTTTAATTACCTTTGAACATGCTTTCTTAATTTACTTTAATCTTTGCGGACTAGGGCCAGTAGGTCGTACTAGCAAACGATGCGAGAGAACGAGGAAAGGATCATGACACTCCACATGATCTAAGGCCGTGAGAGATTATCTTTTACGACCCATCCGGGGGGTCGTGCACATCGTGCCGTAAATCGTCCCATTCCGTCGGGGTACCAGGACAGTCCTCGTTCTTCCACAATAGTATCCTAAGGCGTGACACGGACACCACCCGCTTACACACAAGCGACCAGAATACGTTGTCGAAGTATTCTTTAGGTTTATACCATGATGGACGTGTCAAGCTAGAGAATACTACCCATCTAAAAGTCCATGGTCCTAGTTTTATGATTCTATTTCCATATTCATTTGAGGGAAAGTCCACCGTATCTTTTTTATCGTATCTCCCGCCATTTGGGAGGTTCCTTCATTCATATCACATTTTGGACTTCCCTCCGTTACTCATTGGTTTTCATTTCCCTTTGGAATTCAAACATTTATGATTACCAAAAATTAGAAAAGATTGGAATCTCTTACCGTTCATGAGCCAATTTCACCTCGGGGTCCTCCGGAGCCCGATTCATATCAATTGATGCTTAAATTCCATGATTTCAAGCTTGCATTCACATATGGTTAGTTAGATATTGGTAAGAACATGTAAAATTTCCATTGTACCTTGGATGAATAGTGACTGTGATCGTTTAACACTTCCGGACGCTACGAACGGGTCAATTCTTGAGAAAACGGACGCCCGGTCGGTATGTATACATATTAGGGACACGGTAATTCATAATTTGAGGTCAAATTATCATGATTTGAAGGGAAAAACAGTGAATCCCGAATTTGAGTGAGGGTTAGGGTTTCGTGATAACATATCGAACGATTCATCCAACGAGATGAAGAAATAATCACACATTTATGGAGTATAATTCACGGGTTATACATTCTCCACATTTTCGGTGGGTATTAGTACGATAATACCCGACGGAGATCGAATAAAAATTGAAAGAGAGAAAATAGTGAGTATGAGAACACTTGCCTCGACGCGTGCTATCACTTTTGTAACTGGCTCCCGGACGAATTCGGATTCTACGCCTTAATTTCTGCCTTTCTCTCACTAGGCTTGGCGTTCTCTCTTTCTCTCTTGCCAGAAAGCTCAGGAAAAAGTGGGGAAAAAATGAAAAATTTGGAGATTCGTGAAGCTGGCCGGGTATTTATACTCGTCGGGCCGCTCGAGCACCCGGCGAGCGAGCAGCGAGCGGCCGGCTGTGGTTCTTTCCGCTCGAGCTGAGCTCGAGCGGCGAGCGAGCGCGGGGGCTTTCTAGAAGGTTCTGGAAAATCCGCTCAGGCGGCTGGCGAGCGCGGGATCTTTCCGGAAGGTTCTGGAAAATCTGCTCGAGCGGGCTCGAGCGCGCATCAGGCGGGGTAGCTACTGGAAAATGAGCTCGAGTGGAACTCAAGCATCCGGCGAGCGGCGGGGGTTACGGGTGGTATTTTATTCAACAAAAATCGCAAGATTTTCATCAAGTACTTTTAATACTTACATTTTACCTCGTATTAATTCTATTGTTGGTTTGGGAACCTCACAATAATAGTCATGAGAACTAAGGCCTATAAATAAGAACTAGAGAAGTAACAAAAAGGCACGCAATAGAGTTATCTGGTAAAGGAAGGCCAAAAGATCAGGACAACGTAGAAGAAACCAAGGCAAGAATACTCACCCTGTTTTAAAGTTCATGATTATGCATGTTTGCGATACGAGTATATCTAATATTCTTCTGAAATTATGTTTCAGTATGTATGAAGTTTGTTCTGTTCCTTTATCTGATATTTTTATGAACATATGTTTTAGTATGTATGAAATTTGTTCGATGTATAAAATCTGTTCTGTTTATCTGATTTAAGGAAGAATTGTTCTGAATTGCATGTTTAAAAATCCTGATATTGATGATGTTCGATTATATTCTGCTTGATGTATGACTATATAAACTTTGATAATTTCATGTTTAAAGAAAAGACTTCCGGTTTTGTTAAAAGAAAGGTACTCGATAATTGTTCATGAAAATCAAAATCGGCCCTTAGTTGTACCATTAAGAAGGATGATCATATGACATTGCATATGGACAGACCTATTTAAAGTGTGAGAAAGTGAACCTCGGTGTTTTCTTTGGGAAAGTAGGCATCAATGTTGGTAATTGATGCTGCGAGTCTTTGGACTGGTATGTCTTTGACGTTTCATAGGAGATGTGAAAAATAGATCGTGAGTAAATCCAAATGATTGGGATCTTAAGATTTTGGGTAAGATTGAAAGTTATGTTGACTCTTCGAGTGATCGTTATGACTGTAATTCGGAATATGGCTGTAGTCTGAGAATTGTGGAATTGTCTTCATAGTATGACTATCCTAGAACGGTTTTAATCAGAGTAGCCAATGTGTGGGCCTTCACTTGCAAATTCCAGGATATAGTGAGAATCCAAATGAATGATCATCTTTGAAACATAGGATGAATCAAAATGAGAGTCCGTCTATTCATTTGAAATAGTCAATCAAGGAACTTATTTTAAAAGTTGAGTGGATTACCACAACAAGTAGATTTATTGGATTCAATCAATATATAATCGGGAGATAGCCTTGTGATAAAGCCCTAGTAAGAAAGAAACCTCATGTATAAAGAGTCAAGACAATCCGACTGATTTAGTTTCTTTGAAAAAGACCTTCTTATCAAAGAATATGTCTTGGAATGTTGGAAGGAAATTTGGAAGAATTATCCCTTCTCATAGGAGGTCATAAGGATCGTTAAATTTTGAGGACGAAATTTCTATAAGTGGGGGAGGTTGTAACGGCCCAGATTCTAGAACATAGGAAATTTCAGTCATCAAGTCCTTATAATCCGATCAACGTCGGTTGACCGGAAAATGTATTAAGAAAAGTAAATCGGCCTTATGATGAAATCAAGTTCGGCCCTTGCATGATGAAAAGAAGTCTGGATTTCCTTGATGAAAATAGAGTCCGGCTTTTACTAGATAAAAATCGAGTCCGGCTTTTACTTGTTGAAAATCGAGTCCGGCGTTTCTTTGATGAAAATCATGTCCGGCTTTTACTTGATGAAGATCGAGTCCGGCGTTTCTTTGATAAAAATCGAGTCCGGCTTTTACTTGATAAAGAGAAGTTCGTCTTGCCCCTTAGTATAAAAGAAGTTCGGTTATTCCTTAGTGAAAAACAAGTCTGGCTCCATCATTATAAAGACCAGCCACTTTAAAGAAAATCGAAATCGGCCTTGAACATGTTTTGAAATCGGGTTTTGTTCCATTGAAGGCCGGAGTACATTATGTAAATGTGAGGCCGAAGTGGTCTTGAAGGACGGTGTGGCTTTATGTATTCGAGGCCAGAGTAGATTATGGGAAAGCCAAAGTTGATAATCCGGTCAACAGGTGTTGACCGGAAGTCGTGTAGAAAGAATAGAATGTGTTTACATGAGAAAGCTAAATCTTGTTAAATTCAGTAAACCAGGAATTAATTGAGAAATCTAATTCCCGTTAAGTTCAGTTAACCATGAATTAATTAAGAAATCTAAATTCTGCTAAGTTCAATTAACTAGGAATTAATGAACTCCATGGAAATGTAAAACTATAAATGATCTAATTAATAAGAAAACTTTTTGGGAAATGTAGAGCCTTAAATAAGAAACAATCCCCATTATTGCCAATCATTAATAATAGTCATCAGAACTAGGGCCTATAAATAAGAATTAGAGGAGTAACAAAAAGGCACGTAATAGAGTTGTCTAGTAAAGGAAGGCCAAAACATCAATACAACGTAGAAGAAACCCAAGCAAGAATACTCACCCAGTTTTAAAGTTCATGATTATGCATGTTTGTGATATGAGTATATTTGATATTCTTATGAAATTATGTTTTAGTATGTATGAAGTTTGTTCTGTTCCTTTATCTGATATTTTTATGAACTTATGTTTTAGTATGTATGAAATTTGTTTAAGGAAGAATTGTTCTGAATATGCATGTTTAAAAATCCTGATATTCATGATGTTCGATTATATTCTGCTTGATGTATGATTATATAAACTTTGATAATTTGATGTTTAAAGAAAAGACTTCCGGTTTTGTTAAAAGAAAGGTATTCGGTAATTGTTCATGGAAATCGAAATCGGCCCTTATGCATGTTAAAATCAAAATCGACCTTCTTCATGTTGAATTTGAAACCGGCCGTAAGCACTTGAATTTGAAACCGGTTGTGAGCACTTGAATTCGAAACTGTCCTTGAGCACTTGAATTTGAAACCGGCCCTAAGTTGAATTTTTAAACCGGCCATGTGTGTGTCTGGAATTTGAACTCCAGCTTTTAGAGCTTCAGACTTTTAATGAAAAAGAACTCCGATTTTAGAGCTCCGAATTTTAAAGAACTCTGGCTTTTTGAGCTTCGGTAAGAAAAGGAACTCCAGGTTTTGAACTTCGTCTTTTTAAGAAAAGAACTTCGGCTTTAAGAAAGAAAAAGGACTTTGGCTTGTCAGAAAACGACTTCAACTGATGAAGTTAAGAACAAGGCTATAAGAATCAAAAAAATGCATGTAATCCGAACAGCAAGTAGAACTCTATGACTTTCAACTTTTGAACTGTCTAAACTAAGAACCGAGTCTCCAGTAAACTTGCTGTTAAAGATAGATGAAGGATATTGGAGTGACACTCGAGGATTGCCTCCTGGGCCACGAGGGGAAACTTTTGCTGGCATAAGGCTTTTGGACTACGACCCCGTATGCAGAGTTAAAGGCATTACCTCCCCCCTCGGAGAGCATAATGAGAGGATACGGCTTTAGGTTGTGGGGTTACGCACAACCCGTCCTCGATGTTGTCCGCTCCCATCCGGTCCGTAAAGATGATAAGAATTTCGAATGGTTTTATGGATTTTCTGAAGATAAGATAATAATAACAAGAAATAAAGAAGAAACGATATGATGATTTTCGTATGCTAAGTTACGTTATGAAACTCTGTTTTGATCCGATTATATGTATGTTTTAGTTTTCTACATGTGGGTATCTTACTGGGCTTTGTAGCTCATTCTTGCCACTTTTTAGATGACGAAAGGCTTATGGAGGATGAAGTGGAATAGAACCATATGATGTAGTTTGATGGCATAGTTGGCCGTAGCTGATCAATGAAGAGCTTAACTTATTTTCCTTTTTAGGTTTTGAGAAGACTTGTAAAATGATTCTGCTGTTTAAGAATCTATGGATGTTAGCAAATTTCCGTGATTACTTTTTGGATATTGAATTTGAAAAGTTTAGCAAGCATCTCAGGCTTTCAGGTCCGTCTAACCTTAGTGTTGGCCGGCCTGGTTTGAAGTTAAATCGGAAAGTCAGCTCATGTAGTTCGGCCTCAAGCAATCTTGTGTTTATTCATATGAAAGACAAGTAAAATTTTATGTCCACCATTTTGATATTTATTATTATTTATTAAATTACTTTTTTAAGGCAAGTTTTTAGGCTGGACGACGGCTTTATGCGTGGAATAAGGCCGGTCCGTCACAGTTGGTATCAGAGATCCAGGAATTAATTGAGAAATCAAAATCCTGTTAAGTTCAGTTAACCATAAATTGATTAAGAAATCTAAATCCCGTTAAGTTCAGTTAACTAGGAATTAATGAACTCATTGGAAATGTAAAATCATAAATGATCTAATTAATAATGGAACTTTTTGGAAAATGTGGAGCCATAAATAAGAAACATTTTTCCGGTATTGCCAATCATTAATAATAGTGATCAGAATAAAAGCTTATAAATAAGAATTAAAGGAGTAAGAAAAAGGCACGCAATAGAGTTGTCTGGTAAATGAAGGCCAAAAGATCAAGACAACGTAGAAGAAACCCAGGCAAGAATACTCACCCTGTTTTAAAGTTCATGATTATGTATGTTTGCGATACGAGTATATCTGATATTTTTATGAAATTATGTTTTAGTATGTATGAAGTTTGTTCTGTTCCTTTATCTGATATTTTTATGAACTTATGTTTTAGTATGTATGAAATTTGTTCTATGTATAAAATCTGTTCTGTTCATCTGATTTAAGGAAGAATTGTTATGAATTGCATGTTTAAAAATCCTTATATTCATGATGTTCGATTATATTCTGCTTGATGTATGATTATATAAACTTTGATAATTTCATGTTTAAAGAAAAGACTTCCAGTTTTGTTAAAAGAAAGGTATTCGGTAATTGTTCATGAAAATCGAAATTGGCCCTTATGCATGTAAAAATCAAAATCGACCTTCTTCATGTTGATTTTGAAATCGGCTGTAAGCACTTGAATTTGAAACCGGCCGTGAGTACTTGAATTCGAAACTGGCCTTGAGCACTTGAATTTGAAACCGGCTCTAAGTTGAATTTTGAAACCGGCCATGTGTGTGTCTGGAATTTGAACTTTGGCTTTTAGAGCTTCGAACTTTAAATGAAAAAGAACTCTGGTTTTAGAGCTCCGAATTTTAAAGAACTCCGGCTTTTTGAGTTTGTACAAGAAAAGAAACTCCGGCTTTTGAACTCTGTCTTTTTAAGAAAAGAACTTCGGCTTTAAGAAAGAAAAAGGATTCCTGCTTGTAAGAAAACGACGTCAACTGATGAAGTTAAGAATAAGGCTATAAGAATCAGAAAAATGCATGTAATCCGGACAGCAAGTGAAACTCTATGACTTCCGACTTTTGAACTATCTGAACTAAGAACCGAGTCTCAATTAAACTTGCTGTTAAGATGGATGAAGGATATTGGAGTGACACTCAAGGATTGCCTCATGGGCCACGGGGGGGAAACTGTTGGTGGCATAAGACTTTTGGACTACGGCCCCATATGCTGGGTTAAAGGCATTACCTCCCGCCTCGGGGAGCATAATGAGAGGAAACGGCTTTAGGTTGTGGGGTTACACACAACCCGTCCTCGATGTTATCCGCTCCTGTCCGGTCCCTAAAGATGATAAGAATTTCGAATGGTTTTATGGATTTTCCGAAGATAAGATAATAATAATAAGAAATAAAGAAGAAACGATATGATGATTTTCGTATGCTAAGTTATGTTATGAAACTCTGTTTTGATCTAATTATTTGTATGTTTTAGTTTTCTGCATGCGAGTATCTTGCAGGGCTTTATAGCTCATTCTTGCTACTTTTCAAATGACGAAAGGCTTATGGAGGACGAAGTGGAGTAGCACCATATGATGTAGTTTGATGGCATAGTTGGCTGGAGCTGATCAATGTAAAGCTTAATTTATTTTCCTTTTTAAGTTTTGAGAAGACTTGTACAATGATTCCATTGTTTAAGAATCTATGGATGTTAGCATGTTTCTGTGATTACTTTTTAGATATTGAATTTAAATTGTTTAGTAAGCATCTTAGGCTTTCAGGTCCGTCTAACCTTAGTGTTGGCCGGCCTGGTTTGAACTTAAATCGGAAAGCTAGCTCATGTAGTTCGGCCTCAAGCAATCTTGTGTTTATTCATATGAAAGACAAGTAAAATTTTATGTCCACCATTTTGATATTTATTATTATTTATTAAATTATTTTTTAAGGCAAGTTTTTAGGCTTGACGGCGGCTTTATGCATGGAATAAGGCCGCCCCATCACAGTTGGTATTAGAGAGAAAACAGAGATGCTTCAGGTTAATTTGAATCGACACGGAAACTCAGGACAGGATTAGTTACAGAAAAAGGGGGGTTAGTTTTACTTATGCTTTGGATGGAGTAAATTGTGATAGCCACCCTTGGCTATTAGATTGACGAAAATGTTCTTTTCAGAAATCAAAGTCGTCACTGAAGTCATGTCTAACAGAGGAAGGCGAACCGTCCAATTAACAACTCTCTGGATCCAGAGGCAAGGTACTTGAACCAGCTAGATAAGATGGTAGTGCGGAGACCCCACGTCTAGTAGAAGGTATAACGTGTTGCCCCACGTTAAATAAGAAGTGAAGTTGACTTCGGTTTGTTGGCGTGAAGGAGATCATGGTCTTGAGAATTAAGAGGTATTGTCCTATGTGCCTATGAAAGCTTTAAGGATGAATACTTTGTTTGATGAGACTCTTGGGAGCATGTTTCAAGAATGGTTGGTTTGATTGCAAGATTTAGGGATGTCCTTATCCATGGACGGGGGGCGAAGAGGTTCAGTGTTTTAGATCAGGGTTCTAAGATATTAACTTAAAGTATCAAGTGCCAACTGTCATGATCGGAGGTAGGGCCTTTGGGCTTAATATTGTAGTCTGGTATCGTTTTTGGGATTCCAAACCCATGTTTGCATTATGCGCAATGGGAGACCTAAACTTTGTAATAACAGCAAAGGTGACCTAGTACTTGGAAGGACAAGAGACATATCAAAGTGGGTGTTTATGAACGAATCATGTAATTGAATTGTATGATTTTCGGTATGAACTTCAGCCAACTGAGGTACCAAGTCCTAATCTGATCCTAATAGTAGTTCGGTATGCGAACTTCAGTACTATTACTGTTGGATTGGTAAAGAATGACATCCGACAATCGAGTTGAGGGATCTAAGGCATAAGTTTGAATTAATTAAGGTATCAAGAGATTGATGACATCTTCCTATGACACATTCGATGAGAATCTGTGTTAAGTCTACTTAGTATATGCGGCCACATCTTAAAGTTATTTTGTGGAGGGGGCTTCTGCCGTGTGACTATTTGAGGTTGATTATAGAAGGAAGATTAGGTTGACTTATCTGATGCCTGATAATTCGAGGTTGTGTTTAAGTTGACGGTACCCCTAAACCTTCGAAGTAGATAAGACGGACTGATAAGATTGTTCATGAATTTCAAAAATGAGAATATGGCCACTATGAAGTCTAGAAAACGCCGTTTGGGTTTTGTAGGTCCATTAGTATTTTATGAAATTTTATGGGTTGGATCTTTTGGCCATATTCGGGCACGTGTTGAGGTGACTTCATAGATAAACTCAAAGAAATGTGAGTTTAGTAGAGGAGATGCCCTTGTGACTCTTTGGTAGCGTGATATTGAGATCTATAAGATTTTAAGTGATGGCTATTGGAAAAACCGATTAGTGTCATCAAAGCGTATGGTCATCTTGGGTCTAACCGGAGTTATTAAGGGATTCGACAAGTATTCTTCGAGGAATACAATTCAAGTGAGATGTTTGACTTAGAGAGATTTGTAATTGTTAGAACGAAAGATAAATGGTAGTTTTCGGAGATCAGATGAGGGTAATTCACGTTTGTGTCATTTGGGTTGATTCCTGATGGGTTTGGTAAGTTATTAGGGAATGTAATGTCGTTGAGAAATGTTAATGTTAGGTTACTCTCACGTTATGGTAGGTAGATACCTTTGATTTAACTGGGGGAGAAGTTCAGGATTAGTATTATCCCATATGTAAGTTATAATTAGCAATTAAAGTCTCTGCCTTAAGAACTTATAGCCTTGTCTTTGAAGAGAGTTATTACCTAAAGTTTTAAGAGCCAAAATAGTTGTACCATTAAGAAGGATGATCATATGATATTGCATATGGACAAACCTGTTTACAGGGTGAGAAAGTGAACCTCGGTGTTTTCTTTGGGAAAGCAGGCATCAATGTTGGTAATTGATGCCGCGAGTCTTTAGACTAGTATGTCTTTGACGTTTCATAGGAGATGTGAAAAATAGATCGTGAGTAAATCCAAATGATTGGGATCTTAAGATTCTGGGTAAGATTGAAAGTTATGTTGACTCTTTGAGTGATCGTTATGACTATAATTCAGAATATGGCTGTAGTCTGAGAATTGTGGAATTGTCTTCATAGTATGACTATCCTAGAACGGTTTTAATCAGAGTAGCCAATGTGTGGGCCTTCACTTGCAAATTCCTGGATATAGTGAGAATCCAAATGAATGATCATCTTTGAAACATTGGATGAATCGAAATGAGAGTCCGTCTATTCATTTGAAATAGTCAATCAAGGAACTTATTTTAAAAGTTGAGTGGATTACCACTATAAGTAGATTTATCGGACTCAATCAATATATAAAATCGGGAGATAGCCTTGTGATAAAGCCATAGTAAGAAAGAAACCTCATGTATAAAGAGTCAAGACAATCCGACTGATTTAGTTTCTCTGAAAAAGACCTTCTTATCAAAGAATAGGTCTTGGAATGTTGGAAGGAAATTTGGAAGAATTATCCCTTCTTATAGGAGGTCGTAAGGATCGTTAAATTTTGAGGATGAAATTTGTATAAGTGGGGGAGATTGTAACAGCCCAGATTCTAGAACATTGGAAATTTCAATCATTAAGTCCTTATAATCCAGTCAACGCCAGTTGACCGAAAAATGTAATAAGGCCTTAAGATGAAATAGAGTCCGGCTTTTACTTGATGAAAATCGAGTCTGGCTTTTACTTGATGAAAATCGAGTCTGGCGTTTCTTTGATGAAAATCGAGTCCGGCTTTTACTTGATGAAAATCGAGTCCGGCTTTTACTTGATAAAGAGAAGTTCGGCTTGCCCCTAAGTATAAAAGAAGTTCGGTTATTCCTTAGTGCAAAACAAGTCCGGCTCCATCATTATCAAGACCAGCCACTTTAAAGAAAATTGAAACTGGCCTTGAACATGTTTTGAAATCTGGTTTTGTTCCATTGAAGGCCGGAATACATTATATAAATGTAAGGCCGAAGTCGTCTTGAAGGACGGTGTGGCTTTGTGTATTGGAGGCCAGAGTAGATTATGGGAAAGCCAAAGTTGATAATCCGGTCAACAGGTGTTGACCGAAAGTCGTGTAGAAAGAATAGAATGTGTTTACATGAGAAAACTAAATCCTGTTAAGTTCAGTGAACCAGGAATTAATTGAGAAATCTAAATCCCATTAAGTTCCGTTAACCATAAATTAATTAAGAAATCTAAATCCCGTTAAGTTCAGTTAACTAGGAATTAATGAACTCAATGGAAATATAAAATCATAAATGATCTAATTAATAAGGAAACTTTTTAAAAAATGTAGAGCCATAAATAAGAAACAATCCCCCTGTATTGTCAATCATTAATAATAGTCATCAGAACTAAGGCCTGTAAATAAGAATTAGAGGAGTAAGAAAAAGGCACGCAATAGAGTTGTCTGGTAAAGGCCAAAAGATCAAGACAACATAGAAGAAACCCAGGCAAGAATACTCACCCTTTTTTAAAGTTCATGATTATGCATGTTTGCGATACGAGTATATTTGATATTCTTATGAAATTATGTTTTAGTATGTAAGAAGTTTGCTCTGTTCCTTTATCTGATATTTTTATGAGCTTATGTTTTAGTATGTATGAAATTTATTATATATATGAAATCTGTTATGTTCATCTGATTTAAGAAAGAATTGTTCTGAATTGCATGTTTAAAAATCCTGATATTCATGATGCTCGATTTTATTCTGCTTGATGTATAATTATATAATCTTTGATAATTTCATGTTTAAAGAAAAGACTTCCGGTTTTGTTAAAAGAAAGATATTTGGTAATTGTTCATGAAAATCAAAATCGGCCCTTATGCATGTTAAAATCAAAATCGACCTTCTTCGTGTTGAATTTGAAACCGGCCGTAAGCACTTGAATTTGAAACCGGCCGTGAGTACTTGAATTCGAAACCGGCCTTGAGCACTTGAATTTGAAACGGGCCCAAGTTGAATTTTGAAATTGGCCATGTGTGTGTATGGAATTTGAACTCCGGCTTTTAGAGCTTTGGACTTTAAATGAAAAATAACTCCGGTTTTAAGGTCTGAATTTTAAAGAACTTCGGCTTTTTGAGCTTCGACAAGAAAAGGAACTCCTACTTTTGAACTCCATCTTTTTAAGAAAACTACTTTGGCTTTAAGAAAGAAAAAGGACTCCGGCTTGTAAGAAAATGACTTAAACTGATGAAGTTAAGAACATGGCTATAAGAATCAGAAAAATGCATGTAATCCAGACAGCAAGTAGAACTCTATGACTTCCGACTTTTGAACTATCTGAACTAAGAACCGAGTCTCCATTAAACTTGCTGTTAAAGATGGATGAAGGATATTGGAGTGACACTCGAGGATTGCCTCCTGGGCCACGATGGGGGAACGTTTGGTGGCATAAGACTTTTGGACTACGGCCCATATGCCGGGTTAAAGGCATTAACTCTCACCTCAGGGATCATAATGAGAGGATACGACTTTAGGTTGTTGGGTTACATACAACCCGTCCTCGATGTTGTCGGCTCTCTTCTGGTCCCTAAAGATGATAAGAATTTCGAATGGTTTTATGGATTTTCCAAAGATAAGATAATAATAATAAGAAATAAAGAATAAACGATATGATGATTTTCGTATGCTAAGTTATGTTATGAAACTCTATTTTGATCCGATTATATGTATGTTTTAGTTTTCTGCATGTGAGTATCTTGTTGGGCTTTGTAGCTCATTTTTGCCACTTTTCAGATGATGAAAGGCTTATGGACGAGGAAGTGGAGTAGAACCATATGATATAGTTTGATGGCATAGTTGGCCGGAGCTGATCAATGAAGAGCTTAATTTATTTTCCTTTTTATGTTTTGAGAAGACTTGTAAAATGATTCCACTGTTTAAGAATCTATGGATGGTAGCATGTTTCTGTGATTACTTTTTGGATATTGAATTTGAAAAGTTTAGTAAGGATCTTAGGCTTTCAGGTCCGTCTAACCCTAGTGTTGGCCGGCCTGGTTTGAAGTTAAATCAAAAAGCTAGCTCATGTAGTTCGGCCTCAAGCAATCTTGTGTTTATTCATATGAAAGACAAGTAAAGTTTTATGTCCACCATTTTGATATTTATTATTATTTATTAAATTTTTTTAAGGCAAGTTTTTAGGTTTGACGGCGGCTTTATGCGTGGAATAAGGCCGGTCCGTCACAGTACCAACTGTGACAGACCAGCCTTATTCCGCAACATAAAGCCATCGCTAAGAGTAAAATCTAAACCTTACAAATAAATTTATTAAATAACACGAGATTAACATAAAAATTTTCCTTTCTTTTACACAGGATTTCATGATACTGAACTACAAGAGATGCTTTCTAGACATATCAATCCCATTATCCAAAAAGTAATCATGGAAACATGCTATCATTCATAGGTTCATTACAGTGGAATAATTTTACAAGTTTCCTTAAAACATCAAAAGGAAAATAAATAATGCTCTTCATTGATCAGCTCCGGTCATCTATACCGTCTAGCTACTTCATATGGTCTTACTCAACTTCGTCTTCCATAAGCCTGTCTTAATCTGAAAATAGCAAGAGTGAGCCACAAAACCCAGCAAGATACTCACATGTAGAAAACATAAACATATATATAAGCGGATAAAAACAGAGTTTCATAACATAACTTAGCATACGAAAATCATCATCTCTTTTCTTCTTTATTTCTTATCCTTATTATTTTGTCTGTGCAAAATCCATAAAAACCATTCGTAATTCTTATCATCTTCAGGGACCGGACGGGAGCGGACAACATCGAGGACGTGTTGTGTGTAACCCCACAACCTAAGGCCATATCCTCTCATTATGCTCCCTGAGGCGGGAGGTAATGCCCTTAACCTAGCATACGGGGCCGTAGTCCAAAAGTCTTATTCCACCAAAAGTTCCCTTCTGTGGCCCAAGAGGCAATCCTCGAGTGTCACTCCAATATCCTTTATCCATCTATAATAGCAAGTTTAATGGCCATCCATCATAGTTCAAAAGTCGAAAGTCATAGAGTTCCACTTACTGTCCGGATTACATACATTAGCCTTGTTCTTAATTTCGTCAATTGAAGTCCGTGTAACTTTTCCTTTAATCATCTTAAACCGAAATTGTTTTCTTAAAAAAAACGGAGTTAAAAAACCAGAGCTCTTTTTTAACAAAAGTCGTAGTTTAGAAACTGGACTTCTTTTTCATTTAAAGTCTGAAGCTCTAAATGCCAGAGTTCTTTAAAATCTGGAGCTCTAAAATAAACGGAGTTCTTTTTCAAAAGGTGGAGTTCTTTTCTCAAAAGGCGGAGTACTTTTCTCAAAATGCGGAGATTTCTTCAAAGGCGGAGTTCTTTTCTCAAAAGGGCGGAGCTCTAACACCGGAGTGATCTTTCCTTAAAATTCGGAGCTTTAAACCGGAGTGATTTTTCTTTAAAATCTGGAGCTCTAAAACTGAAGTGATCTTTCTTTAAAATCCGGAGCTTTAAAACCGAAGTGATCTTTCTTTGAAATCTGGAGCTCTAAAACTTAACGGGATTTAGATTTCTTAATTAATTCCTGGTTCACTGAACTTAATAGGATTTAGCATTTCTCATGTAAACACATTCAATTCCTTCTACACGACTTCCGGTCAATACCTGTTGATCGGATTATCAACTTTGGCTTTCCTATAATCTACTCCGGCCTCCAATACACAAAGTCACTCCGTCCTTTAAGACCACTTCGGCCTTACATTTATATAATGTACTCTGGCCTTCAATGGATTAAAACCCGATTTCACAATATGTTCAAGGCCGGTTTTGATTTTTTTTAAAGTGGTTGGTCTTGATAATGATGGAGCCGGACTTGTTTTGTACTAAGGAAAAACTGAACTTCTTTTATACTAAGGGGCAAGCCGAACTTCTCTTTATCAAGTAAAAGCCGGACTCGATTTTCATCAAAGAAACGCCGGACTTGATTTTCATCAAGTAAAAGTCGGACTTCTTTTCGTCATGCAAGGGCCGAACTTGATTTCATCTTAAGGCCGATTTACTTTTCTTACTATATTTTTTGGTCAACTGGCGTTGACCGGATTATAAGGACTTGATGACTGAAATTTCCTATGTTTTAGAATTTGGGCCGTTACAATCTCCCCTACTTATAGAAATTTCATCCTCGAAATTTTAAATAAAGTTACTAACCTCAAGAAAATAAATAGGGGTATTTGTTCCGAAATTCTTCCTCTCGTTCTCAAGTTGCTTCTTCCGGTGAGTGATTCTTCCAGAGTACCTTTATTAGAGCGATTGATTTGGTGCGTAGTCTCTATTCCCTTCGATACAAGATTTTCACTGGTTCCTCTACATAAGACAAGTCCTTGTCAATTGTCAAAGGTTCAAACTCGATTACATGAGTAGGATCATGGACATACTTTCGAAGTATTGATACATGAAACACGTCATGTACATCTGTCAAGTTCGGAGGTAGTGCAAGTCTATAAGCTACTTCTCCGATCCTTTCTAAAATTTCAAAAGGGCTAATAAATCGTGGCTTTAGCTTTCCTTTTACCCCGAATCTGTACTTCCCCTTGGATGGTGATACCTTTAGGAATACAAAATTGCCTTTTTCAAATTCTAATGCAGATCTCCTCCGGTTTATATAGCTCTTTGGTTTGCTCCGGGTAACTCTGAGATTCTCATGTACTAACTTTATCTTTTCTGCCGTCTCTTTAATAATATCAGGACCAAAAATTCTTTTATCTCCGTGCTCCTCCCAGTGAATTGGCGATCTACATTTCCTTCCATACAAAGCCTCAAAAGGGGCCATGCCTATGCTGGCCTGGTAACTGTTATTATAAGCGAATTCTGCTAGAGCTAAGGAATTATCCCAAGTCCCTTTCATCTCTAAGACTGAGGCCCTTAACATATCCTCAAGGATCTGGATAGTCCGTTCTAACTAGCCGTCAGTTTGGGGATGAAAAGTGGTACTGAATTTTAATTTTGTCCCCAATTCTTTATGTAGACTTTTCCAGAACCTTGAAACAAAGCGAGGGTCTCTATCTGATACAATAGAAGCAGGCACACCATGAAGCATGATAACCTCATTTACGTACAACTGGGCCAGTTTGTCACGAGAGTAAGTCGTCCGGCTTGCTAGAAAATGGGCTGACTTTGTTAGCCGGTCAACAATCACCCAAATAGCATCATGTTTCCTTGGCGTCCTTCGCAGGCCGGTCACAAAATCCATGGCAATATCTTCCCATTTCCAGCCTAGAAATGGCATTGGTTGCAATAACCCAGACGACTACTTTCTTTTGGCCTTTACTTGATGGCATACAAGGCATTTTTTCACGTAGGCTGCAATATCCCTCTTCATATTCCTCCACCAGAATGTTTTCTTTAAATCCTGGTACATCTTATTGGCTCCTGGGTGAATCGTATAACGGGATCTATGGGCTTCTTTAAAGATTCTCTCCTTTAATTCCTTGTCGTCCGGTACACACAATCGATCATTAAATCTTAAAGCACCATCTGGTTTAATGTGAAAACCACTTCGGAAATTTTTGTCTAATTCATTTATAATATTCAGAAGAAAGGAATCATTCGCTTGTCCTCCCCTAACTTCATCTATCACCTCTGGCTGGACTTGGAGGTATGCTAAAATCATACGCTTTCCTTGCACATAACGTTGGATGTCATAGTGCATTAGACAGTCCAGCATCTCCATTTGTTTAACTTGCATCCTTGCCAAGATACTAGGTTGCCGACTTAGTGCAACGGCAACTGCATTGGCCTTTCCTGGTTCGTACCGGATTTCACAGTCATTGTCCTTCAGGAATTCAATCCACCTTCTCTGCCTCATGTTCAGTTCTTTTTCGGAGAATAAATACTTTAGACTCTTATGATCGGAGTAGACAAAGAATTTCTCACCATACAGGTAATGTCTCTAGATTTTTAGTGCAAATACTACTGCAGCCAATTCTAGATCATGAGTTGGGTAATTCCTTTAACGGTCTTTCAACTATCGTGAACCATAGGCAATTACCCTTCTGTTTTGCATTAAACCACAACCCAACCCAAACTTTGAGGCATCACAGTAAACAATCAATCCTCCTGATCCATTTAGAATGGTCAGGACCGGAGCTAAAGTTAACCGGTCTTTAAGTGCCTGGAAACTCCCTTCATAAGCATTAGTCCACTCAAACTTAGCATCCTTCTTTGTTAACTGTGTGAGTGAGTGGGAGATTTGGGAAAGTTTTTTACAAACCGTCTATAATATCCTGCCAAGCCTAAGAAGCTCCGTACTTCGGTCACATAGGTTGGCCGGCTCCATTTTACCACTGCCTCCACTTTCTTAGGGTCAACGAAAATTTCTTCTTTGGAGATGACGTGACCAAGGAATCCCACTTCCTCTAACCAAAATTCGCACTTTTTCAATTTGGCGAATAACTGATGTTCCCTGAGAATCAGGAGTGTAGTTCGTAAATGCTTCTCATGTTCCTCATAGCTTTTCGAATAGATAAGGATGTCGTCAATAAAGACTATAACAAACTTGTCCAAGTAGGGTTGAAATATTTGGTTCATCAAGTCCATAAAGATGGTCGGAGCATTAGTCAACCCAAAAGGCATTATTACAAATTCATAGTGCCCATATCTAGTCCGGAACGCAGTCTTTGCTATATCCTCCCTTCTGATCCGAAGCTGATGATATCCGGATCTAAGGTTGATTTTTGAAAATACGCAAGCTCCTTGTAATTGGTCAAGGAGGTCATCAATCCTTGGCAGAGGATATTTGTTCAGTTCACGATAATCCACGCATAATCTCATGGTCCCGTCCTTCTTTCTTACAAAGAGAACCGGTGCTCCCCATGGTGACACACTCGGTCGAATGAAACCTTTATTTAATAATTCCTGCAGTTGTTGTTTCAATTCTTTAAGTTCGGCCGGTGCCATCCGATATGGTGCTTTGGATATTGGTGCTGATCCTGGCATCAATTCTACTCCAAATTCTAACTCTCGTTAGGGTGGCAGTCCAGGTAATTCATTAGGGAATATGTCTTCGAATTCCCGCACCACAGGAATCTCTTTGGCCAGAGATTCTTGACCTTCAGTAGTCACACTAGCGAAGGTTAGATAAGCTTGATACCCATCACAAATCAAGTACCTGGCATGAAGAGCCAAAATGAAGTAAGATGCTTCTTTACATAGGACTCCTTGAATATAGAAGGGCTTGTTTCCAGGGATGGTGAATTCTACTCTTTTTCAGAAACAATCAATTTTGACATGATATCTGGCTAATCAATCCATTCCCAAAATTGCATCAAAGTCCTTCATTTCAAGCAAAACTAGATTAACAGGCATCACGTATCCATTTGATTCGATCGAACACTCCGAATACACTACATTTAAAATTACAGATGATTACCAAAACATTTCAAGGAACTTATTTTAAAAGTTGAGTGGATTACCACAACAAGTAGATTTATTGGATTCAATCAATATATAAAATCAGGAGATAGCCTTGTGATAAAGCCCTAGTAAGAAAGAAACCTCATGTATAAAGAGTCAAGACAATCCAACTGATTTAGTTTCTCTGAAAAAGACCTTCTTATTAAAGAATATGTCTTGGAATATTGGAAGGAACTTTGGAAGAATTATCCCTTCTCATAGGAGGTCGTAAGGATCGTTAAATTTCGAGGACGAAATTTCTTGAAGTGGGGAAGATTATAACGGCTCAGATTCTAGAACATAGAAAATTCCAGTCATCAAGTCCTTATAATCCGGTCAACGCCGGTTGACTGAAAAATGTAATAAGAAAAGTAAATTGGCCTTAAGATGAAATCAAGTTTGGCCCTTACATGATGAAAAGAAGTCCGGATTTTCTTGATGAAAATAGAGTTCGGCGTTTCTTTGATGAAAATTGAGTCCGGCTTTTACTTGATGAAAATCGAGTCCGGCGTTTCTTTGATGAAAATCGAGTCCGGCTTTTACTTGATAAAGAGAAGTTCAGCTTGCCCCTTAGTATAAAAGAAGTTCGGTTATTCCTTAGTGCAAAACAAGTCTGGCTCCATCGTTAGCAAGACCAACCACTTTAAAGAAAATCGAAACCGGCCTTAAACATGTTTTGAAATCGGATTTTATTCCATTGAAGGCCGGAGTACATTATATAAATATAAGGCCAAAGTGGTCTTGAATGATGGAGTAGCTTTGTGTACTGGAGGCCGGAGTAGATTATGGAAAAGCCAAAGTTGATAATCTGGTCAACAGGTATTGACCGGAAGTCTTGTAGAAGGAATTGAATATGTTTACATGAGAAAGCTAAATCCTGTTAAGTTTAGTGAACCAGGAATTAATTGAGAAATTTAAATCCCGTTAAGTTCTGTTAACCATAAATTAATTAAGAAATCTAAATCTCGTTAAGTTCAGTTAACTAGGAATTAATGAACTCATTGGAAATGTAAAACTATAAATGATCTAATTAATAAGGAAACTTTTTAAAAAATGTAGAGCCATAAATAAGAAACAATCCTATTGTATTGCCAATCATTAATAATAGTCATCAGAACTAAGGCCTATAAATAAGAATTAGAGGAGTAAGAAAAAGGCACGCAATAGAGTTGTCTGGAAAAGGAAGGCCAAAAGATGAAGACAACGTAGAAGAAACTCAGGCAAGAATACCCACCCTGTTTTAAAGTTCATGATTTTGCATGTTTGTGATACGAGTGTATCTGATATTCTTATGAAATTATGTTTTAGTATGTATGAAGTTTGTTCTGTTCCTTTATCTGATATTTTTATGAACTTATGTTTTAGTATGTATGAAATTTGTTCTATGTATGAAATCTGTAATGTTCATCTGATTTAAGGAAGAATTGTTCTGAATTTCTTGTTTAAAAATCTTGATATTCATGATGTTCGAATATATTCTGCTTGATATATGATTATAAAAACTTTGATAATTTGATGTTTAAAGAAAAGACTTCCAGTTTTGTTAAAAGAATGGTATTCGGTAATTGTTCATGGAAATCGAAATCGGCCCTTATGCATGTTAAAATCAAAATCGACCTTCTTCATGTTGAATTTGAAACTGGCCATGAGTACTTGAATTCGAAACCAGTCGTAAGCACTTGAATTTGAAACCGGCCCTAGGTTGAATTTGAAACCGGCCTTGAGTACTTGAATTTGAAACTCTGTTTTGATCCGATTATATGTATGTTTTAGTTTTCTGCATGTGAGTATCTTGTTGGGCTTTGTAGCTCATTCTTACCACTTTTTAGATGATGAAAGTAATCACGGAAACATGCTAACATCCATAGATTCTTAAACAGCGGAATCATTTTACAAGTATTCTCAAAATATAAAAAGGAAAATAAATTAAGCTTTTCTTTGATCAGCTTCGGCCAACTATGCCATCAAACTACATCATATGGTTCTACTCCATTTCGTCCTCCATAAGCCTTTCGTCATCTGAAAAGTGGTAAGAATGAGCTACAAAGCCTAGCAAGATACTCACATGCAGAAAACTAAAACATACATATAATCGGATCAAAACAGAGTTTCATAACATAACTTAGTATACGAAAATCATCATATCGTTTCTTCTTTATTTATTATTATTATTATCTTTTCTTCGGAAAATCCGTAAAACCATTCAAAATTTTTATCATCTTTAGGGACCGAACGGGAGCGGACAACATCGAGGACGGGTTGTGTAACCCCACAACCTAAAGCCGTATCCTCTCATTATGCTTCCCGAGGCGAAAGGTAATGCCTTTAACCCGGCACACGGGGCCGTAGTCCAAAAGTCTTATGCCACCAAAAATTCCCCCCGTGGCCCAGGAGACAATCCTCGAGTGTCACTCCAATAACCTTCATCCACCTTTAACAGCAAGTTTAATAGAGACTCGGTTCTTAGTTCAGATAGTTCAAAAGTCGGAAGTCATTGAGTTCCACTTGCTGTCCGGATTACATGCATTTTTCTGATTCCTATAGCCTTGTTCTTAACTTCATCAGTTGAAGTCATTTTCTTACAAGCCAGAGTCCTTTTTCTTTCTTAAAAACGAAGTTCTTTTCTTAAAAAGATGGAGTTTAAAAGTTGGAGCTCCTTTTCTTGCCGAAGCTCAAAAAGCCGGAGTTCTTTAAAATTCGGAGTTCTAAAACCGGAGTTCTTTTTCATTTAAAGTTCGAAGCTCTAAAAGCTGGAGTTCAAATTCCAAACACACACATGGCCGGTTTCAAAATTCAACTTAGGGCCGGTTTCAAATTCAAGTGCTCAAGGCCGGTTTCAAATTCATGGCCGGTTTCAAATTCAAGTACTCACGGCTGGTTTCAAATTCAACCTAGGGCCGGTTTCAAATTCAAGTGCTTACGACCGGTTTCAAATTCAAGTACTCACGGCCGGTTTCAAATTCAAGTGCTTACGGCCGGTTTCAAATTCAACATGAAGAAGGTCGATTTTGATTTTAACATGCATAAGGGCTGATTTCGATTTTCATGAACAATTACCGAATACCTTTCTTTTAACAAAACTGGAAGTCTTTTCTTTAAACATGAAATTATCAAAGTTTATATAATCATATATCAAGCAGAATATAATCAAACATCATGAATATCAGGATTTTTAAACATGCAATTCATAACAATTCTTCCTTAAATCAGATGAACAGAACAGATTTCATACATAGAATAAATTTCATACATACTAAAACATAAGTTTATAAAAATATCAGATAAAGGAACAGAACAAACTTCATACATACTAAAACATAATTTCATAAGAATATCAGATATACTCTGTAACGACCTAAAAATTTGAACTAGGAAATTGTAACCATCAGGTCCGATCAATGCCCGTTGACCGAAAATCCATAGGCAAAGAAATCCGGAAATTTCATCGAGGGAATTGCTGTCCGGATTTCCTTAATGAAGTCCGGATTTCCATAATAAAAGAAGTCTGGATTTCGTTGGGTAAATGAAGACCGGATTTTCTTTTGGTAAATGAACTCTGGATTTCCGGAGTAAAACCACGTGCGATTGCTGAAAGAAATCACTCCGGATTTCCAGAGTAAAAATGCGTGCGAACTTTCAGGAAAGGCGTAAGTTGACCGGATTGGAATTTAATA
>JAODPA010068569.1:0-10166 GCA_025585075.1 Nepenthes mirabilis | reverse complement strand
AAAATAAAATTATAATTTAATCCAAATAAACAACCAGTTAGTAATATTTGTATGATGGAAGTTGTATAGGGGATAAGGGAACTCCATCTTTTAAGAAAATAAAGAAAATTATTTTTTAACTTTGAACCTGATGCATATCAGAATTCAGATTCGTAACGATCTTTGATCACACCTTACTTGTAAGTAAGATCTCCGTAACGTCTTTGATAATCCAAGACCTGCGTATTACAACTAAACCAAATATCAGAGAACAATCGGGGCTTGTCCTCCGAAAGATACTCCGATACTTAAATCAGTTCTTGATTTAAGAATAAATAGAGAAAATATCTTAAGGACAGAAATGAGATTTAAATTTTATGGTTCGTACTTAATCCTCTCTTTATTCCTAGTCAGGGATCCTCCTTGATATCATGTCTGGATGTCCGTTTCTCCGGGACTTGTGACATTACTATGGATAAGATTAATTGTAGCGATTCTAGCTTCAGGAATCCAATTGAAACAATTAAGGTCTCCAGAATTCAAATGAGCAGTTAGAATCTCCGAAATTTAACTGTAGCAATAGCAGTTAAAGCGCTAGAGGAATGGGATGGGCCTGTGTTCATGGGCTTCAATGTTGTCCAATTCATTTTGTATTATGGACTTGGTAGCCTTAACTTTATGTAAGTCCATCAATAACAGTACCCATTACTATCCCCCATGCCAGAGGTTTTGAACTTTAAACCTCTGGTGTGTTCATTGACGGCGAACTCTTTTCTAGTCTGCTCTCTATTACTAAATTGATGGAGACATCTCGTAATTGACTTCATCAAAGCCAAATAGGGTTGAAGCTAGTCGGGAGTGGACAGAATCTCAAAATACATATGATCTCTAGAAACATAAGACCTCCGGAAGATCAAAGTTTTTGGAGAAACATGATAAGGTTTTCAGAGAGAGTAAATGTCTTCGGAGAAAAAGGTTTCCGGAAAAAATGAAGGTCTTCGGAGAGGACGACAGTCTCCGGAGGAAAAGGTCTCCGGAGAAAAGACAAGGTCTCTGGAGAAAACAAAGGTCTACGGAGGAAAAGGATTCGGAAAAAATGACAAGGTCTCCGGAGAGGACGATGGTCTTCGGAGGAAAAGGTCTCTAGAAAAAAGCCATAGTCTCCAGAGAGAACGAATGTCTCTGAAAAAAAGTCTCCGGAGGAAAATGTCTCCGAAAAAACATAAGGTCTCCGGAGAGGATGACGGTCTCCGAAGAAAAGACAAGGTCTCCGGAGAGAGCAAAAGTCTCCGAAAAAAATATCTTTGGAGGGGTTCTGTCAGTAATGGCCAATTTACTTTGGGTATCATTTAATAATGACGATTTCCAAAGCAATTTGCAATCATGTCGCCTCGAAACTGTGCGTCTTTTTAATTTTAAAAATAGCGCCCCTTTCAAACCCAAAAATTTTCTATAAATCTGGCACTGTTTCGCATACATTTTCACTTTTCGTCTTCAATTTTCAAACCGTAACTTTCTTTTGGATCGCTTTTGCTTTGCTTTTGCTTTATGGTTACTTTTTTCTATTATAGAATATCGCCCCATGACTGTTCACGTCGTTGACACCCGATCCATGCTTACTAGAGATGAAGTCGAGAAATTGTATTCCCAGTCTGGAATACCTTGGGAAATCCCTTACGCTGTGCCTGGTGAAGATGAAAGAGCCTATAATCCATCCAATGACTACATTACTATTTACGAGATCCATCTCACGAATGGTCTTCGTATTCCTATTACCCATGAGCTGCTTCAGATGTTAAAAGATTTCGGCGTCCTCATTGCCAAATTTCATGCGAACACGATTAGGTATCTTTGCACTCTTTATATATTTTTTCATCTCCGAGGGTTAAAGTTTAACTCCACCGCAGTCAAGGTTATTTTTCGATTTGTCTGACTCGATTTCATTGTCTCCAAGGGAGATAAATCTTTCCGGGCTAATCCATGAGTCTGTAAAGGATTGAAAAGATAGATTTTTCTTTCTAAAGTTATCTGTGGGCCTACCCGATGGTTGGGGAAGAGTTATTGACTCATTACTCAAGATGAGATGTATGCTAAATCATTTATTGAAATTCTCTTAGAGAAGTTGAATTCTTTTACTAATAAAAATAAGGATCGGCTTCTCTCACTAGAATTGTTGGTCTTTACTGAGTGGGTGACCAATGCGGAAGAAATAGTGGATGTTGCTGCGTCTCCACCTAAAATACGTAAAAGAAACATTGATGGCAATAAAACCAAAGGTTCCCCATCAAGGCGGCGACGAGTTATTTCTCAATCTGTGGGGCAAACCCTCTTGGGTCTAGGCCATAAGTTTTACATATTGGGAGCGCAGCTTTAGACCCTTTTGTTCAAATGGGTTTGGAGTCAAAGTTGGAGATGGTTTTAATACCCGAAATTGTTTCTGGTGAGGATCTTCCAATAACTTCTATGGATCCCCCGAGCATTCATGAGATCATGAACCAATCGGTTGATGTTGGACAATCTGGTGAGTGCGGTCCTCAAATTGAGACTAAAGACGTTCGAATTGAAGAGGCATTATTGCCTGCCTCTTCTCACAAGCAAGCTGGGCCATCTACTTATCAAACCACTATTCAGGAAGCTATTAGAGTGGCTAGTGAATAGGAGACTTCTCATCAGGGGTCTCCAATTACTTTCTCGTTTCCACCGGAGGCTATTGACAAACCTCCTACATCTGGGTATAACTGCTTCAACTCCTCACCCCAATCCTACTAGAAGATGACCTAAATCAACCTTGAAATTTGGGGCAAGAATTTCCTTGATTGGGGCTGCCCTTAGAGCGGCATTTCTCACCGTAAGTATTAGTTAATCTTTTTTATTCAGTTGAGGAAAATTTTCTTTTTTCAACTTACTTATTTCATGGTTCCATAGGATGACAAAGTGGTTGATTCACTAAAGATTATACTTTATCAAAGAAAGTTGTAGATTCCTCAATTACTGGGTGAAATTAGCAATTTGCAGCTAACCCAAGTTGATCCCAATGTTCTGTAGCAGTTTCGAGATCAAAATTCCAGTCTTCAAGTTGAGTTGCGAAACACTAAGGAAGATCTTGTACTGACTAGCCAACGGAATAAAGAACTTGAGCGTGCCGAAGATGCTCTTGAGCAAGCCAGTCATCAAGTTGAAGATCTTCGGAAAGAAAACACCTGTTTGCGTTCTGAGCCGAGAACTCGTCTCAAACTGGAGGAATTGGCACATGTGTTGAATACTAGATTTTCAGATGACGTCAGTTTATGTAAACAAGTCGCTCTGTTAGTTGACCCACAATTTTCAGTCAACTTTTTTGATGAGAGAAATAGGGATGCCCATTGTTTATCTGATGTACGGGGCTCTTTTGATTCTGGAGAACTAAGCTCTTCCCATCCTGGAAGCTCTCATGGATGATCGTTTATCTAATCATATAATTTTAACGTTGTACAAGATTACTCGGTTAATAATATACCAACATTTTTTAACAGTATACTTGTTATGTAAGTAATTATTTGCCGGTCTAGCCTTTAGCTTTATTCTTAATTAACGCCGGCTTTAATGAAATTGGGACCGTAAACTATTTTGATTCCCAATTTGTTGGCCATGATTGATTAAAGGTGCTCGTCCCAAAAGAAGGGAGTTAAAGTACGCGTACTAAATAGCCCCCTAAGGTTTAATCATTTAATCGGTTTGGTTGGCTGCAATGGGTCAAAATTTTCAATCGCAAACAAACCGCTCGATAACTGTATCGAGGTTCTTTTGACCACCTTTGGGTCAAGAAACAAGTGAGATATGAAAATCTCACCAGACTTAGAGGCAACCTAGGCTGGTTTAGTTCAAAATATTTTTATATGCGCACATACACATTCAAACAAAATAGTAATAAAGGTTAAATAGAAAAATTCAAATAAAATAATAATAAAGATAAAATGAACGGAAAAATATTTCATTGAACATAACACTATTTCATGAAAAGCTTACACTACCCATCTGGATCTTCAAACGCTATTGATAGAACTTCTTTAAATGAACCACATTCCATATTCTAGGCACCAATTTACCGTTTTGACTGCGCAATTTGTAAGTGTCATCCTGAAGAATGGTTGACACAATAAATGGACCTTTTCAGTTTGGAGACAATTTATTTCTGTTGAGGATCTTTCCAGTGGCCTCTATGCTACGTAGAACTAAGTTTCCAACGTCAAACCTTCGAGCTCTAACCCTTTTATTATAGTAGCGCACGATTATTTGCTGATAATCAGCCATTCTCACATTAGTTGTTTCTCAGATCTCATGGAGCATGTCAAGATGCTCCCGAAGTCTCCTAGCATTGCTAAGAGGATCAAAGTTTTCTATCCTTAAACTAGGTAATCCAATCTCTACTGGAATTACAGCATCTGTTCCAAAGCATAGGCTGAATGGAGTCTCTCGAGTTGGTTCATTAGGTGTGGTTTTATAAGACCACAATATTGAAGGCAATTCATCTACCCAGGAGCCCACTGCATCTTTTATTTTCGTCTTCAATCCATGCAATAGAGTCCTATTAGTTACTTCTACCTGCCCATTAGTTTGGGGGTAAGCCACTGATGTATGAGCTAACTTGACATCTAAGCTTGTACAGCATTTGGTAAAGCATTTTCCACTAAATTGAGTTCCATTGTCGGTTATTATAACTTCTAGGATTCCATACCGGCAAATGATACTTTGTCGTACAAACTCCAAGGCATTATGTTCAGTTATCATTGCCAAGGGAGAAGCTTCCACCTATTTAGTGAAATAATCGATCCCCACAATAATAAATTTTCCTTAGCCGGAGGTCACTGGGAACAGGCCAAGGATATCAAGCCCCCACTGTGCAAAGGGCCACAGTGTCTGTAAGGTCTTCAACTCAACTGGTGGTTGATGAAGTATATTTTCATGTAGTTGGGAGTTTTCACACCTTTTAACAAAGTCCATTGTATCTTTCTTCATAGTGTGCCAAAAATATCCTTCCCTTATTACTTTGACGGGTAAATTTTTACCTCCAATATGAGATCCACATATACCAAGATAGATTTTGCTCAAGATGTAATCTGCTTCCTCCTGAGTTAGGCATTTGAGGTATGGAGTTGAATATACTCAACGATACTTTTTTTCATCCACAATAATATACCAACCCGCTATCTTTTTCACACGCTTGTCATCTTTTGGGGTCTCCGGTAAAATTTCATCAGTCAAGTATCTCCAGTATGGAGACATCCAACTTTCCTTGTCTATCACCTACAGAATTTTCTGTTCGCGCTCCTCAATACTTTGAGTCTCCAGAATTTCTCGTGGGCACTTTGAATATTGCTCAGGGTTTTTAGTGGCTGCAGCCTTTGCCAGCTGATCCACTTTTTCATTGTTTACACGGAAGATGTGAACTATCTCCAACTTGTCAAAGCTTTACTCCATACTTTTTATTTTTGCCAAATAATTTTTAAGGGATTTGCTACATCAAAACTTCCCTGAACTTGGTTCACAATCAATTCAGAATCGCTGAACACAATCACATGCTTCGTTGAACATTCTTTGGCAAGCCTGAGCCCATCTAGCAATGCCTCATACTCAGCAAAATTGTTAGTGGCCGGAAATCTAAGTCTCAAGGAATAAATGATCTCTTTTCCATCAAGAGTCTTCATAACTATTCCTGCTCCGCTTCCAAACTACGTTGACGACCTGTCAACGTACAAAGTCTAATTGGGTTTCTCTACCATCCGGCGAATGTCTTCATCTCCAATAGAGGTTGCCGGAATTGAGGTTGTGGTTTCAATGATAAAATCTGCCAAGGCTTGGCCTTTGACCACTAGCCTCGGTCTGAACTCGATGTGAAACTCGCTCAATTCTATCACCCATTTTATTAATCTTTCGGACATGTCAATCCTTTGTAACACAATTTTCAAAGGTTGGTCTATGAGGATAATTATTTTATAAGCTTGAAAATATGGTCGTAATTTCCGAGCTGAATGGACAAGTGCCAAAGTAGTTCTCTCTGCATGTGAGTAACGGGTCTCGGTGTCCGTTAACATCTTACTAACATAGCATACTGGCCATTATATATCTGATGTTCTCGAATCAAAACTGAACTCAATGCTATCTCCGAAATGGCCAGGTATAGATATAAATCTCCACCTTGTTTCAATGAAGTTAATAGAGGTGGACTAGACAAATAGTCCTTTAACTCTTGGAAAGCAGTCTGGCAATCAGTTGTCCAGATAAAACCATTTACCTTGGTACCTCTTAAAGCGTTAAAGAAGGGGAGGTATTTTTCTGCTGACTTGGTTAGAAACTGTGATAAGGCTGCAAGCCTTCTAGTTAACTTCTGGACATCTTTCACTATTGCTAGTGGTGCCATATCTATTATGGCCTTTATTTCTTGGGGTTGGCGTCAATCCCACGCTATGGGACTATGAAATCCAAAAACTTTCTGGATGTCACTCCGAAAATACACTTAGTTGGGTTTAACTTCATTCAAAATTTTTGGAGTATCTCGAAGGCTTCCTTAAAATCTTGGATGTGGTCCTACATGATTTTGCTTTTCACAAGCATATCATCTACGTATAACTCCATGTTTCTACCAATTTGAGCCTCAAATATTTAATTTACCAACCTTTGATAAGTGGCTTCTACATTCTTGAGACCAAAAGACATCACCTAATAACAATATGTGCCTTGATCAGTCATAAAAGAAGTATGCTCCGCGTCCTCTTGGCTCATTTTTTATCCGATTATACCCAAAATATGTATCCATGAAGCTTAGCAGTTTATACCCAACGGTAGAGTCTACTAATGTATCTATTCTGGGCAGTGGGTAGCTATCCTTAGGACAGACATTATTCAAATTGGTAAAGTCCACGCATATTCTCCATTTTCCATTACTTTTCTTCACAAGCACCATATTAGAGAGTCAATCAGGATATTGGAATTCTCTTACGAATCCAACATCGACCAACTTCTTCACTTTCTCACAGATTGCAATAAGTTTACTATGGAATGACTTCTCCGTTTCTACCTAATTGGCTTATGATTGGGATCAAGTCCAAATTTGTGGACCATTAAATTCGTTGGGATACCAGGCATGTCGATAGGAGACCAAGCGAAAATATCCGCATTTTGTTTGAGGAAGGAAATAAGTTTGTCCCGAAACTGCCCGGAGAGAGAGCTTCCAATTTACACATTCTTCTCCGGATCATTTGGGTCAAGAAGTATACGTTCAGTTGTATCACCAGATTGGGCTTGTTGTAATGTCAATTCATCTTGGTAGTCCAAGTCTTCAACCGGCCGTTCTGGAACTATTTGAGTTACTTGTGTTAGGTAGCAGGAACGGCCAGTGACTTGATCACCTAAGGCTTCACTGACGCCTGAAAGTGTCAGGAATTTCATCTTTAATTGCAAGATGGATTTTACTACTCCAAAGGTTGTTAAACATGGCCGTCCTAAGATGGCATTGTAAACTGAAGACAAATCCACCACCAGAAAAGTAAGCGCATGAGTTGCTATTTTGGGATACGTTCCTAATGTGACTTCTAGTTGTATTGTTCCCCGGACTGAGACAGGTTCGTTGTCTAGTCGGTAAAGTGGTCCATTTGTAGGTTTAAGTTGATTTTTCTTTAATCCTAACTTAAAGAAAGCATCCATGTAGAGTAAATTGCTACTGCTTCTATTATTAACGAAAACTCATTTTAGTTAGTAATCAACTTCACCATCTGAAACGAGTATAGTTACTGCAAGTGGATCGGAATGGGGAACTTGTACATGGCTCATATTATTATCATCGAAATAGATTGCATCATTCCTACTTTCTACGCTTTGTCTTTTGTATCCTACATCAACTGCCCGGTCCGAAATGTGCTTCTTTTGTGGCATGGTTGATATTATGTCAACCACTCCTACTGCTACTCTATTCCTTGGACACTGTTGATCTTGCTCTTCTTCTCCCTCTTCCCTACTAGCTTTTCTTGGATTTTTTTATAAATTTTCTGAGATGCCATTTTTTATGAGCTCTTCAATCTCTTTTTGTAAAGTCATGCATTCTTCCGTACTATGTCCCTGAGATCGATGGTAATCACAGTATTTTGACTGATTACCTCCTTCCGAGTTCTTGACCGATTTTGGCCATTTCAGAAACTTCTCTTTTATTTCCATAAGAATATTTGTCCTAGAATCATTTAGTGGGGTCAAGTTCATTGGTTTAGATTCCTTTCGAGCCCCTGGCTCAAACCTGGACCGCCTCTTCGAGTTGTATAAGTCAATATGATCTCCGCTCCTTTTCCTCTTGTCTGGTCCGTGCTGTGAGCGATCATCTCGTATTAGCTTTTTTTCTTCATTTGTTTCTTCAGCCACTATGTAAGCTCAAATGATGGCCTCCGCTTCTAAAAATATTTTGGGATCCTTATCTGCTAGATGCTTAAAGAAGTCACCAAACTCCAAAGTATTCATAAATGTGTTCAATTTAACCTCATTAGTAAGTCGGGGAATCCTTCTAGCTTCTGAAGTGAATCTACCCAAAAAACTCTTCAAAATTTCCCTTGACCCTTACTTGATACGAGCCAAATGCCAAGGTTATTTTTCGATCCTCCTACTGGAGGCAAATTTAGATAGAAAACAATTTACTAATTCTTCAAACGACCGGATCGAATTTGGTGCCAAACAATTGAACCAAATTCGAGTATCCTCTTTTAGTGTCAGGGAAAAACACTGACACATACTCATCTCATCCAATCATTGAAAACTCAAATGTATACAGAAGTTGTCTAAGTGGTCTATTGGGTCACCACTTCCATCGTAGACTTCTAAAGTAGGCATTTTGAATTTATGGGGAAGTGAACAAGTTCTGATCTCAATCGTAAAAGAAGACCTTCTCATGTTTGCATAGTGCTTTTCTGCAATATCACCAAACACGTGTTGGAAGACCGTTTCTAATTTTTCTTCTACATGAAGGACAGTAGTTGTTACTGATCTTTTCTCGTTAAGGTAATCCCTCAACTATTGATGGTTTGGCCGGTTAGAGTGACAACTTCCTTCAGCGGGCTACACATTGTAGGATACCACATCGAGATTAGGAAGTCTCTGTTCGTTCCTTGAATATCGAGGATTTTGCCGTTCAGGGCTTTCTTCCTCAGATCTCAGGCCCAACCGTCTTTCTAACCGAGAACGACCTTCTTCCCTATTGTTAGAATGTTCTCTTACATGGTCAACATGTTGCTCTCCATTTCTCACCGGGCATCTCCTTCTCTGGTTCTTTTTTGAAGCGGGAATGCTTGTGGTTGAAATTTAAATTGATGGTGGGACCTCTTGCGGGACTGCTTGTTTTTGTTGTCCCAACTGGGTACAAAGAAGTTGAAACGCTTCAGCCATGTTCACCATTCGTTTGTTCATGGTTTCCATTAAAATCATCTGTCTTTCTTCCTCACGACTACCTGCTATAGGGTCATTGCTGAGGAAAGTAACATCTCCGGGTGCATTAGTGTGACTTCTGGTGTTTACCATAGTTGAATGTGGTGGTTAGTAGGCTTTTCATTCAGAAAATGTTCATAGACAGCGCTAATGATACGTATCCGAATTCAGATTCGTAACGATCCTTGATCACACCTTACTTGTAAGTAAAATCTCCGTAACGTCATGGATAATCCAAAATCTGCGCATCACAACTAAACCAAGGATCAAAGAACAATTGGGGCTTGTCTCCCGAAAGACACTCCGACGCTCAAATCAGTTCTTTATTTAAGACTAAAGAGAGAAAAAATCTTAAGGACATAAATGAGATTTAAATTTTATGATTTATACTTAATCCTCTCTTTATTCCCAGTCAGGGATCCTCCTTTTATATCATGTCTGGATGTCTGTTTCTCCAGGACTTGTGACGTTACTAAGGATCAGATTAATTGCAGCAGTTCTGGTTTCAGAAATCCAATTGAAACAGTTAAAGTCTCCAGAATTCAAATGGGCTGTTAGGATCTTCGAAATTTAATCGTAGCAGTAGCAGTCAAAGCGCTAGAGGAATGGGATGAGCCTATGTTCATGAGCTTCAATGTTGTCCAGTTTATTTTATATTATGGATTTGATAGCCTTATCTTTGTGTAAGCACATCAATAACAGTACCTATCAGGACCGTTATTTTTAAATAAATTAAGGTAATTTAATTA
>JAODPA010068568.1:0-10166 GCA_025585075.1 Nepenthes mirabilis | reverse complement strand
GGCCTATGGTCAGCCCTCTTTGGAGCCGCGATGGTCATTAATTTCAGCCTCACAACATCGACCACCACAGAGAAGAGACGAGAGGAGTCTAGGGGAGGAGTTTTTTGGAAAATCCGGTTATTACGCTCCTTCCAAATGATGTAAATCGTGGCAGCCAGAGACAAGCGTTTAGAGACAGCCAGGAGACTTTTTCCTTTCCAACGGGAGGCAGACCAGGATATATTTTGATGCCAGGCAGGGTATGGCCAGTGAATACCAGCATGTCTTTGGATATTATTCCATAAGGTTCTAGAGAATGGGTAGGAGAAGAACAGGTGGTCGTGGTCTTCATCACCCGTGTTGCAGAGAGTGCATATGGGTGATAAGTTTGGGATGTAATGGAGGCGGTCAATGGTATTCAATTTGCCCTTAACAGCGAGCCAAAAAGTAAACGTGTGTGAGGGAATATGGAAAGGGCCCCACACCAGATGAGCCCAACACACCTTAGGATTGGGGGGATGGAGTAGAAAGTATGCGGACTTAGTCGAGAAATTGCCATTGCGAGCCCCCGCCCATCTCAAGGAGTCTTTTTGAATACTGCAAGGAGGGTTGTTCGGCATATTCAAAGCAAGGAGGGACACCTCCGTGTCAAAAGGGTTAGACCAGTTCCATCTGTTGTCCCTGATAATGGCGTCAACCATCACATCCCAATGAAGACCCGAGACAAGACGAGTTCGGTTAGAGCTCACTTCACTCAGGGGCCAAGGGGGTGCCAGTTATCGTGCCAGAGGAAAGTATCAGAGCCATCCCCAATGTCCTTGACAGCGTAGGCACGCATAAAAGGCCGAAGCTTCATAATTTTGCGCCAACTCCAAGGGGCCGATGCCGGTACTTTAATGGTCCAATGCACCGGTCTTTGATTCTATTTTTGTATATCCATGAAGTCCAAGCAGAATTCGGGTCTTTAGATAGGAGACGCCAAAGAAATTTACAGTTAAGAGCCTTATTCTGATCAATCAGGTTCTTTATGCCCAAACCACCTTCATCTTTGGGGCAACATACGTCATTCCAAGCCACTTTAGCATTTACTCTGCCATCAGAGAACCTGTTCCAAAGAAAATGTCGCAAAATGCGATCAATTGCCTTAAAAACGGATTTGGGAAGAATAAAAAGAGAGGCCCAATAAAGGTGGATAGAAGAAAGGATGGAGGCAACAAGCTGCAGACGCCCGCCAAAGGAGAGCCATCTATTCCTCCAGGAAGTGATTCTCTTTGTGATCCTTTCGGTGAGGGATTTGCAATCAGCCACCGAAAGCCTAGTTGTGATCAAGGGGACCCCCAGGTAACGGATAGGGAGATTTCCCAACTTGAATCCCCAACTAGCAGCAATATCCTGGCAAAGAGAGGAATCCTTAGAACATATGAATATTTCACTTTTGTTCGGATTAGCGAAAAGGCCAGAAATGGTATGGAATTCATTGAGGCAGTCCTTGAGGATTAGAGTAGATTTGGTATCGGCATGGGAGAAAAGGAGGAGGTCGTCCACAAAGGCAAGCATAACAGTTTGAGTTTCAGCACATTTCCAGTGAAATTTAAAATTGTTATCCCGTCTTGCTTTGACCTCAATAATGCCATTGAGGACTTTCATAACCAGTACAAATAAGTAGGGGGAGAGCGGATCACCTTGACGCAGGCCTTTGCCACCTTTAAAGAAGCCGACCACTACCCCATTGATATTGAGGGAGTACGTCGGAGTCGATATGCACTGGCTGATCCAATTTACCATTTGTGGAGGGAATTTCATTAGGGTCAGGATATTACGAGGGGCGAAATCGGGATGGAAGATGGTGCTGCTGCTTTGTATACTGCATTGTTTAACAGCCGAAGATGGTGTGCTGGTCTCGGAGCTGGAGCATGCCGTTTACGATGTGGATGCTGCCTCTCTGGCCCGGTGGGTGTGCTGATTTGCATTCTCTTCGATCCTGGATGCTGATTTTGATGCTGATGTTGCTGCTGGAATTTTTTGAGGCATGCTGTTTGTGTTCCAGTTGTATGGGCAGATGCCAGTTTGCCTTATGCTGTAGCTGCGACCAGTTCCATGACCCAGATGTACTGCAAATGGTGTTGACGGTGAACTGGGCTGCTGTCCAGTTGGGTTTTCCAACGATGATGTTTGGCAGGATGTGGTGGCTGCTTGCCGTTCTGGGTTAGCCATGTGCTGATGCCTGCTAATGTTCTGGCCCGGTTAGTACTTGTGAACCAAACTGCTGGCCTGATGTTAGGAGATGGAGTTGCTGCTGGATTATGTGGAGGCTTGGTGGGTGCTCTAGCTGATGTGCTGGGCTAGTGCCATCTGGCCCTTAGATGTAGATGGACTCGGTTGCACTGCTTGAATAGGCACGGTGTTGTTTGTGGCTGAGCTGCAAGTCCATCTTGCTATGATGTCGAATGCCTGCTATTGTGTTTATTCATAGTACATTTTGAACGTTGTCCTCTTAGAGGCTTTTTTGGTATTTTCTGTTGTACCGGATGCTCGGGGTATGCCCTAGCATTTTATGTTTTATTTCCTAGTCAAAACACTTGGAGATAAAACATAACTTTTATAATTTTTTCTCCCGATAATCCAAAATACTTACTTACCAAGAAAAAAAAAAGATGACGAAATCCCAATAGACAGAGTCATAGGCTTTCTTAAGGTCGATCTTCATAGTACACCTGGGCGGGCCATGGCCCAGATGGTACTTATGTAGGAGCTCCTGAGCTAAGAGGATATTATCACTGATTTGACGCCCCACCACAAAGGCCGTTTGGCAGCGGTCAACCAAGTAAGGAAGAGTGGTCCTGATTCTGATAGCAAGAATTTTGGATATCACTTTGTAAATTACGTTGCAACATGAAATCGGACGATAGTCAGTGACCGAGCGCGGGGACTGGACCTTAGGAATAAGGCTGATCATAGTGGTGTTCAACTGTTTAAGGAGCTTTCCATGATTGAAAAAATCATGGATAGCTTCATAAACAGTATGACCAGTGATCTCCCACGAGTCCTTAAAGAATTTCGAGGTAAACCCATCAGGACCGGGAGCTCTGTCATCACCAATGGAGAACATTGCAATGCGGATTTCCTCCTCACTGACCGGCCTAACAAGAGGACCGATAAGTGAATTGGGAACCGAATGGAGAATGTAGGGGCGGATCCGATTAGCCTCCGCCGACTCATGGGACCGACCCGAACCAAGGGCATTTTTGAAGTGACCCTCAATGAGTTTGTGTAGATCCTCCTTCCCGTTAGTAGGATTGCCCGACTCATCAAGGAGGGACGTAATCCTATTCCGATTAAAGTTACCACTCACAGTCTTAAAGAAGAAGTTTATGCATTGGTCGCCCTCTTTAAGCCATTTGATCTTGGCTTTTTGTTGGAGGAAAGCCGCCTCCTTAGCCATAGCAGAGAAGTACTCCGCCTTACAGAGGCGTTCAAGCTCACAGGACCCTGAGTGCGGGAGGGGCTTAGATTGGATATCCTCAAGGCATTTCCTAGTGCGCAGAACCTCTTCATGAACATCTCCACATTGAGTATTGAGGTTTTTGAGTGCACTTTTAGCCTTTTTGAGAAGGGACACCAACTTAAACATTGGGGTACTAGAAATCTCGGTCTCCCAAGCTTCCTTAACCAACGGAAGGAAGTTTGGGGATTTCGTGAGGAAGTTGTTAAACTTAAAGATCCCGTGGTTACGAGAACCCCACCCCTCAGGTAGAAGGATGCACGGGGAGTGGTCAGATAATCTGGCCGGTGGAAAGACAGCTTTAGATCTTCTATAAAGATCAAACCACTGACCATTAGCAACCACTCTGTCCAATTTTCTGAAGATACGGGTGGTGGGATCGCGACCGTCATTCCAGGTGAAAAACTGACCTTCGTGGCAAACATCTTCAAGATCACAGTCCCGAAGGCAGTCATTAAGGTCGATGGAGCTTTTGGGGTGCCAGGACCCACCAAGGGCCTCATTCGCCGAGCGAATAGCGTTAAAGTCACCCATGACTGCCCATGGAATGTTCCCCAAGAGACCCAAATGCGTCCTGAGGCAATGCCAAAGGAGCTTTCAGAGGCCCTCAAGGTTAGCACCATAAACAAAGGACAAAAGGCACTGAGAGTTATCGACAAGGACATTCACAGCGATATGGATAACTTGATCATCCTTGGAGATAATATTAACAGCCATCTTCTTGGGGTCCCAACCAACCCAAATCCTACCAACGGATGAAGTAGAATAGTTCATGGCCCAATCCCAATGAGGATTAATCCTAGCCGATATGTAGGCCGCGTTTTTCTTAGCAACTTTAGTCTTAACCAGGCCAATGATGGAACAATCGTGGGACCTAATGAGGCTGCGAACTTCATGGGCCTTCACAACCCCATTGAGACCCCTCACATTCCAGCAAGCGGTGTTGATCATTAGAGACTGGCTGAAGGTGGGGACCGCTCCTTAGGCCCCCGGGCATTTCTGTTCATCTTAGCAGATTTGCGTCTCCTACTCTTAGTCACAATTGCATTGCAAGAAGTCTCCTGCCTTGCAAAGAAGTCAAGTCCAGTTTTAAGAATCAAGTCAGGTTTCCCCTTCGCAAGAAATCAAGTCCGGATTTTCAAGTCCGGTTACCATGCCAAGGAATCAAGTCCGATTTCACAGAAATCAAGTCCGATTTTACAGAAATTAAGTCCGGATTTCTTGGGGAAGAAATCAAGTTCGGTTTTCTTGTAGTAAGAAAATCAGGTCCGGCTTTCTTGAAGGAAGAAATCAGATCCGGTTTCCTTAAGGCAAGAATCAAGTTCGGCTTTTAATGAACTCCGTCCCCTTGAGTAAAAAGCACTCCGTCCCTTTGGGTAAAAAGCACTCCGTCCTGTTAATGAAAAGAGCTCCGCCCTATTAATGAAAAAGAGCTCCGTCCTATTAATGAAAAAGAGCTCCGTCCTGTTAATGAAAAATGCTCCATCCTATTAATGAAAAAGTGCTCCGTCCTGTTAATGAAAAAGTGCTCTGTCCCGTTAATGAAAAAGAGCTCCGTCCTGTTAATGAAAAAGAGCTCCGTCCTGTTAATGAAAAGAGCTCCGTCCTGTTAATGAAAAAAAACTCCGTTCTATTAATGAAAAATGCTCCGTCCTGTTAATGAAAAAGTACTCCGTCCTGTTAATTAAAAAGTGCTCCGTCCCGTTAATAAAAAGAGCTCCGTCCTTTTAATGAAAAAGAGTTTCGTCCTGTTAATGAAAAAGCACTCCGTCCTATTAAGGAAAAGGCACTCCGTCCAAAATGCACTCTATCCAAAAAGAACTCCAGCCTTAAGAAGAAAAGGAACTCCGGTTTTAAAGGAATATCACCCGGTTTTTAAGAAGGAAAATGCACTCCAGTTCTTAAGAAGAAAATGCACTCCGATTTTTGTTAAAAGAGAGCTCCGACTTGTACCACAAATGAACTCTGGCTTATAATGAAGATGAAGCCGAAGCGGAGTTCAGCCTGGTGGTTAGTAATGCTCACGCCTTCCCTCTCCACCCGGGTTCGAATCTCCGCGGAAGCACCCGTGGTACTGAGCCTCCCTAAAAAATTCTTCGGGATTTCTGGGGTATGGGGCCGCAAAGCGGTGGGGCCAGTCACGTAAAAAAGCTTACCCTTACCACAGTTTATTGCTTACCAAAAAAAAAAATTATAATGAAGATGAATTCCGACCCCAACTAAAAATGACAAAATCCAAACCGGCCCCAAGTATAATTTGTTTCCAAAAATATGTACCGACATGTACCGAGGAAATTTTCATGTATACTTAAAGATAGCTGAAGATATATTATGCAAGTCTGATTTTAAAAATGGGTTTTTGATGAAGAAATGGTTTCTGTTTCTGTTATTTTTGGACCCGAGATTGACTACAGTCCAAGTAAGTTCTTGGGTGAGGCCTTAGAACTTACGGTGGTAATCGAGGATAGCTTTGTCTATGGAGCGATTCATGGTCCGCCCTGTCCTCAAGGGCGTTAAGCCAGGAGGAACATAGGCCGACCTTCGGGTGGCACACAGTATAGATATCCCTCGGGATGGGATATATATGACATGGTATGACATGAGGCCTTAGATTGTGTGGACTAAATACAATCTATCCTCGATTATTCGTCCCCTCAGCTAGTAGGGTATACTGGCAGGGTCTGTACCGATATGATATAAAGTACCGTTTACTGTTTTACTGATAAGTTATGAAGAATCATTTACTGTTTTACTGATATGTTATCATACCGATTTTCGAATATGAAGTACCGATTATCGAATATGAAATACTGTTTACCGATATGTACTGTTCACCGTTTATCGTACCGGTATGTTATGTTACTCTTTACCGTTTACTGTACCGATTACCGATTTTGAAGTATAGTACTATCAAGGTATGTTTTCTCAATTTCTCGGACTGCATTCTGATTTACCGTTCTATTTATGTATAACTACATGACCGTTCTGCATCATCGTTTTACTACCCATGTGCATGTACCTTGTTGAGTCTCGACTCACTGTTTTATGTTTTCCCCCTACAGATGAAGCTTTAGAGCTTGTGCCTAACAAGTTAGAATGATTAGAGCTTGTCTGAAGGATTAAAGACCTTGGAAGCTTATTTTGGAGAAATATTATTGTAACGACTTGATGGACTACTTTGGTTAAACATTTTAACTATGTACTTGGAATTGAATATTTTGGAATGAATATGAATGCTTCCGTAAGTATTAGAATAACTTCCGCTATTCTTATTATGGTTAAAAGTATATGGTCCTCGATGGCATCTGTGATCCTGTGTTGCACCCAATTGGTTTAGTTGGGTTTTCATTTGTGTTTCTGTTTGACGGAAGCTTTGATGACAAAAAAAAAAAAAAATCCGTTCCGTCACAATTGGTATCAGAGAGTTTTTTTTTGGTAAGTATGGTATCAGAGAGTTAAGATGCCTTAGGAATTGATCGATCGAAAAGCGGAAGCATAGGTTTGAATCTTTCTACTAAATTTTCGTAGGATTAAGTCTAGGTGACCAAGGTGATTAGGACCTTTAAGAAGTTGACTCCTAGGCTAAGTTTGAATTTCACGTGGGATTTTGGCTAAAAGGATCAAAATGCTAGGCTGTAATAGTGGCGGTAAGATGAAATTGAACAAACCAAAGCTAACTGATTGATCAGAATGCGCAGCGGAAGAGTGATAAACCTGAGCATATAAGGAGGTTTAAGTTAATAACCAAAGAATATGCTCAACATTGAGGTTTAGCGCGAAATAGAATGAGGTATTTCCTTGATTTGGAGGACGAAATTCCTTTAAGTGGGGGAGAATTTGTTTTTTGATAAGAATAAGAATGATCAAATGCTTAAGGTTTCTTAGAGTAATCCTTGTCTGAGGGAATAAACTCTGAATGAAAGAGCATGTGTGATTATGAGACCATAAGGATCATCAAATTTGGAGGACGAAATTTTTATAAGTGGGGGAGATTGTGACGACCCAGATTCTAATACATAGAAAATCTCGATTATCAAGCCAATATGATCGAGAGATCTAGGAAAATTGAAGTGATCAAGGGATCCAGGAAAATTGAGGGTTGCCCGGTGAACGCATGTTGATCAGTAAGTTGGGAAAAGGATGAATTTGGTCAACGCATGTTGACTGAAAAAGTATGAAGGCAGGCATAATCCGGTCAACGCGTGTTGACCGAAAAGCATAAGGAGGCCGCAGTGGCTTTGAAACCGGAGTGCATTGTTGAAATGAGGCCGAAGTGTCCTTGAAGACCGGAGTAGAATTTGCGGAGAAGAAATCCGAAGTTGATGAGAGGGTAATGGACGGAGTGAATAATAAGAAGTTGACCGGAATTGGATACGTTGACCTGATTTAAGGAGGTTGACCGGATTTTGAAGAAATTGACCGGCAACTGAAGACAAAAGCTACTTTATTATTTAGTTAGGATCCAACTAACACTCGACCAAATGAGGTAGGTAAACTACCTCATCACACCCTGAGTAGAGGTACTGAGGTAAGTAAACTAACCTGCTACTCCCACCAAATCACTGAAGGCAAGTACCGAGTAAGTAACTTACCTCAACTTACCCCACCTACTCCCTCTATATATACCGGGAACCAGGCGTTGAGAAATGAGTGGGAGTTTCTGGCGCCAAGGAAGAATAAGGAGCGAAGAAGGAGGGAAGAACTTTGAGGCAGCTGGAGTGGGTAGTCAGGTAAGTGTACCTCGGACGCCATTTTTAAGTTCATCGCAAGTGTATTCTGCTCTGTTTCTAAATTCAAGCTTTAAGAATATTGCAAATGTACTCTGCTTTGCTTTTAAGCTCATGTTTTGAGAATATTGAAGTATACTCTGTTTTTAAGTTCCTGCTTTCTGCATTGAATATCTACCTTCTGCAATGTAAAATGAATTCCGTCCGTTTCAGAAAAAGAACTCTGTCTTTTTTAAGGACAAAGTGCTCCGTCCGTGTAAGAAAAAGTACTCCGTCCTTAAAATGAACTCTGGCCTTAATGTGAAAACAACTCCAGCCCTTTTGAAAAGAGGTCCGTCCGGCCTGAACATATCAACTTCGGCCATTTACATGAAATAATCCAGTCAGGCCCTTTGCATAAAATAATCAAGTCCGGTCCTTTTCAAAGAATAATCAAGTTCGGCCTTTTTGCGAGAGTAAACCCAGTCTGGCCTTTCCTTGAAATGCCGAAGTAGAGTTCGGCCTGGTGGTGAATAACGCTTACTTTTTTTTTGGTAAGTAAGTGTGTATTTTGGATTCAAGGGAGAAAATTTACAAAAATTATGTAGTAACTCCAAGTTTTTTGACTTGGAGTTAGAATATAAGATGTTAGGGCATACCCCGAGCAACTTGTACATCATATAATATCTCAAACAAAATCCCCTAAGGGTAACGATCTAACCGAAAACATAAAATGAACATAGCCATTGTACTTTAGCAGTATCAAAATCAACACCTCCGATCACCCCGTAGCGACTGACAACAGCAAACAATGCTGTTGACATCTAAATGCAGCCCTAGTTTTCCACAGCATGACGCAGAGGTCAACTGCAGCCTTCCATCATTGGGACCACCATTTAGATAGCCTTCCAGGTAGCACAATAGACAGCTACCCGCACCAAATATGCCGCCGATTCAGACGATGTGAATCAGCATCCACCATCACCATCCAACCACTTCATCAGCCTGCCGATCCTATAACAGCACAGACAGGCAAGCCAACAGAATACATCAACAAGGAATTTCTTCAGGAGGCGCTGGTAGCAGCAGAAAATAGCTCAGCAGACACATCACTGCATTCCACAGCAGTACCAAACGTGAGTTACTTCCATCGTAGTAACCGGAATCTGCACCAATCCAATATCAGCTACTGAAGCTGGCATCAGAAGATGTCTCCACCAGCTTCAGCACATCTACCACATCACCGCATCCGGGCATTATGAACAGCAAGGGGCCGCCTCATCAAAGTCATAGCAGCGTTGGCATCAAGAGCAGCGGCCTTCAGCAACATCAGGTAGGATTTCCATGTAGCCTTCTTAAGCTACCAGTACTACACAGTAGCTCACAAACTTCCATCAGCATAGAAAGGCTTTACAGCATCTCCTACAACAGCATCTGCTCTTCACAGCAAATGCCGGATCAATTTACATCCAACAATACATTTCTCCCTCAACAAGATCAGTTCCCAATACCCATCCTCAACAAAAAAACCCCAACTCATACATCAGCTGCTGTCATTTACCAGCAGCATATGTAGGGGCCCACGACATCAGGTAACTAAAACCTCGTGAGGCTACAGCCAACATCACCCCTACATAGCCCAACTATAGAGCAGCACAGACAACACCAGCAGTTCAGATACAGCCATCAAATCAGCTAATCAAAATGGCACAGGCACAGGTCCAAACGGGCATAATTGTCTGAGTGAGACCCCTGCTGTAACGACCCAAAATTTTAATAAGAAAATTTTAACTATCAAGACCGGTCAACGCAAGTTGACCGCAAAATGAAATGTGAACAAGTCCGGATCTGCGATAGTAAAATATCAGTCCGGAAATTATTCCATCAACAAATTCGGTCAACGCAAGTTGACTGGAAAATAAAATAAGAAAATACACCGGCTTAGAATGAGAATCATGTAGGCCTTAAGCACTCCGGAT
>JAODPA010068567.1:0-10168 GCA_025585075.1 Nepenthes mirabilis | reverse complement strand
TGTTGTATTTGGTAGATCTGAATGACTGTCATATCCTAAAAAGTGTACAGTCGACCTACCATTTTGGGTGGTTGGTAGAAGTCATTCTCGAGACTCCAAAAGCTGATCGGTCTGTAGGAGTAGGTATGCGCCGTCTGCTGCAAGATAGAGTGTACATATGCAAGCAGACCTTGGATGTTGAACATCAACCACCAAACTGGGCTATAGTAAGGGGCGTATATATATGTATGTATATTTTGCACATAGAAAAGGATATAAGGCAAGAATAAGAAGAAGGAGAAGACACTGGTCAAATAGAGAGAAAGAGTGTAACAGAGGAGTGAAAGTGAAAAGAAAAAGAACTGTGAGTGAAAATAAAGTTAGAGTGCTTTTGTTTCCTTTTACTATGTTCTTATTTTCACTTCCTGTAATTTTCTCATACTTAGTGATTCTTTGTGAACTTAATATCCTGTGATTTTTTTCTTATTTCAGAAGGGTTTTTTACGTGAAATTTAGTATTCATTTTTTTTCTCTACTTCACGGTGATTGTGTGCTTTATCAGTTGGCCATCCATTCCAACTAACGGAAGAAACCGTTCTTATATTCTACTCAGTAGGCCGCTCATTGCCCGCCAACAAGTGGTATCAGAGACTGGTTGACAATTTCGTCTGAATGGCATCATCATCCTCAAAGAATTTACCATTCAGTGTAGAATAGTTCAATAGGTAGGTCAACTTTATCCTCTGGTAGGAGAGAGTAAAGAATATCTTGACTAGAGAAGGAATAATCAAAGTATTGAGGAAGAAGAAAGATAAGTCGGAAAGCTTATCAGAGGAGGACTGGCAAGACAAACGAGATCTTGCCAATTATACTATCAAACTATACCTTATAGACAACACGCTCCAGGAGATCATTGGCTTGATCGATCCGACGGAGGTATGGGAGAAGCTTGAAAGTTGATATAAGTCTAAATCTTTGACAACCAGGCTTCATATTAAGAAACAATTCTACGGCTTGCGGTTGTCAGAAGGTGGCAGTTTTGAAAAGCATTTGGACGACTTTAATCGGATTATAACATAAATGTCCGCCCTTGATGAGGTACTCAAGGAGGAGGATAAGGCATTAGTACTGTTGGCCTCTCTGCCAGCTTCTTATGACCATATTGTCATCACGTTGCTATTTGGAAAATACACTCTCAAACTGGAAGAGGTCATCGCCTCCTTACTAATGAATGAATCAAGGCGGTCACAAGGAATTTTCATATCTTTTCATAGTGAAGTACTTGTGATCGAGTCCAAGAAAAGAAGTAAAGATCGACGCCAGAAGCCTGGAGAGAAGGGACCGAGCAAATCTCGTTTAATGTATCAAAACCTTGAGTGCCATCATTGTGGCAAAAAGGGTCACATCCAGAAGCAGTACTTCAAGTGAAAGGGCGAGAACGTCGAGAAGGAGAAAGGAGAAAATGGATGTAGTAAGGACAAGTCCTTCGTCTCAGTGATCACAGGTAACGATCTCCTAGTGACATGTGAAGAAAATGTGACAAACTTGATGGACGAGGAGTCCAGCTAGGTGATTGATTTTGGTGCCACTTTGCACCCCACGTCAAAAAGGGAGTTGTTTACATTCTACACTTCAGGGAACTTTGGAGTGATAAGGATGGACAATGAAGGAACATCTCAAATTGTTGGTAATGGTGACGCTATACCGATCACCAATAACGGGACAAAGCTGATATTACAGGACGTTCGACACGTTCCTGACATCAGGCTCAATATCATCTCAGCTGGTTGGCTAGATGATGAAAGTTATTGTAACACCTTCTGAGAAGGTGAGTGAAAACTTATCAGAGGTTCTTTGGTAGTGGCAAGAGGAAAAAGGTGCTCTGGCCTGTACATCATGAAGGCGTTCGCAACGGTTGGAGATGTAAATGTTGCTACCGATAAGGAAACCGAGAACTCATGGCACTGGAGGTTGGGCTACATGAGTGAACGTGGACTAAATCATTTGGCCAGGAAGGGCCTCATTGTCGGAGTGAAGGAGGACAGATTAAGGACATGTCTTCACTGCTTGGCTGGCAAATAGAGGAGAGTCTCGTTTCATGGACACTTGTTCGCCCCAAAGACAAAACTGCTTGAGCTCATCCACACAGATATGTGTGAACCATTCAAAGAAAAGTCATTTGGTGGAGCTCAATATTTTGTCTCTTTTATTGATGACTGTTCCAGAAAACTGTGGGTCTATCCATTGAAAACAAAGGACCAGGTCCTTGGTGTATTTGAAGAATTTCACGTCCTTGTTAAGCGACAAACGGGGAAGAAAATAAAAATCGTCCGAAGTGACAATGGTGGTAAATACATAGGGTCCTTTGATGCCTATTACCAGTCACATGGTATTAGGCATCAAAAGACGCCTCCAAAGACGCCACAGTTAAACGGAGTGGCTAAGTGGATGAACTGCACATTTCTAGAAAGAATACGGCGTATGCTTTCGAAAGTTGAGCTCTTCGGACACTTATGGGCCGAAGTACTGAAGACGGCAGCCTACATTATAAATAGGTTGTCCAATAAACCCTTGAAGGATAAAGTGCCGGAGAAGACATGGTCAAACAAGGAGCCATCTTATGATTATCTGCAGGTGTTTGGATGTAAAACCTTTATCCATGTCCCAAAAGATGAAAGGATAAAGTTAAAGTCAAAGATGATGCAGTGCGTCTTTCTGGGCTACGGAAAAAATGAGATGGGGTACAAATTTTATGACCTAACTGGAAGAAGACTTGCCCAGTGTGATGGTGAGCGGACGAACAAAGTAAGTGTCGAAATTGTCCGTCCGACATTTCTGGGAGACGGGGATAATGGTCCTGAGGCGGTCAATCACAATAGAGAGGAAATAATAACTCCTGATGAAGGTCAGGATGAAATCATCCATCCACCGGCCAAGGAGCTGCCTATTAGACGATCCTCACGAAATAGACGGCTGTCCATCCGTCTGTCGCCTAGTGAGTATATTATACTCATTGATATCGGAGAGCTTGAAACTTATAAAGAGGCTATGGAGGATGAGAACAAGGAGAGGTGGCTGGAAGTCATGAATGATGAGATGTATTCTCTCCATAAAAATCACACATTCGATTTGGTTAAGATTCCTAAAGGGAAAAGAGCCTTAAAGAACAAGGGGGTCTTTCGACAAAAGACGCCTGAAGATACTATGCAGTCGAGATACAAGGCATGGTTAGTGGTGAAAGGCTTCAATCAATGAAGGAGAGTTGGTTTTGATGAGATCTTTGCTCCGGTGGTGAAGATGTCTTCCGTAAGGGTTGTGTTGGGATTGGCCGCCGCCTAGAACCTAAAAGTGGAGCAGATAGACGTCCGGATAGTCTTTCTTCATGATGAATTAGAAGAAAAAATTTATATGAAGCAATTAGAAGGGTTCAAGGTTAAAAAAAAAGGAGCAACTGGTTTGTCGTTTATAGAAAAACCTGTATGGGTTAAAATAGGCTCCAAGACAGTGGTACAAGAAGTTTGAGTCAGTCATGGTCAATCAAGGGTACCGGCGGACTACTTGTGATCACTGTGTATTCACACAGAAATTTTTTGATGATGATTTTGTTATCCTTCTCCTGTATTTAAACGACATGTTAATCATTGGACGGAATGCTGCTTGGATAAAGAAATTGAAGGAGTAACTTGGGCAATCCTTTGCCATGAAAGACATTAGACCGGTGAAGCAGATTCTTGGTGTTAGAATCGTTCGCGACCGGGAGGCAGGGAGAATATGGTTGTCTCTTTTTTTTTTTGGTAAGTAAATGATTTGGATTAATTGGAGAAAAAATTTACAAGTAATGATTTATCTCCAAGTGTTGTTCCGACTTGGGGATAAGCCATAGTCGCTAGGGCATGCCCCGAGCACTTTGAAACAACGGATTAAACCAACAGAAAACAAAAAAGTTGGTATTCATGCTGCTGCTTTCCAGCACCATAACAGTAGGAAAACGGCATAAACCATTCTCACAGCATCAACGGGACCTTCTGCACACCATTCTCACAGAATATGGTTGTCTCAAGAAAATTATTTTGAAAAGATGCTCCAACGCTTCAATATAGATAAGTCCAAGTCTGTCAGCACTCCACTGGCAAATTACCACAAGTTGAGCATTCACCAGTGTCCATCTTCGGACGAAGAGAAGACATACATGAAAGGCGTTCCCTACTCCTCAGCCGTAGGAAGCCTCATGTATGCCCTAGTTTGCACTAGGCTGGACATAGCTCATGCTGTTGGCACAATCAGCCAATTTCTATCCAATCCAGGGAAGGAGCACTGGTCTGTAGTGAAGTGGATTCTGAGATACATCTGAGGAACTTCCAAGAGATGCTTATATCTTGAAAGTGACAAGCCTCAGTTGGTGGGCTACTCGGAGCTGATATGGCTAGAGATGTTGACAGTCGCAAGTCCACTTCTAGATACTTGGTGAAATTTACAGGATGAGCAGTCTCCTGGTAGTCCAAGTTACAAAAGTGTGTCGTCCTTTCCATTACTGAAGCCGAGTATATTGTCGTGATGGAAGCATGCAAGGAGATGTTATGGATGAAGAAGTTCGGTCAGGAACTGGGTCTCAGACAAGAAAAGTATGCAGTACTTTGTGACAGTCAGAGTGCCACTCATCTCTACAAGAATTCCTCACTCCATTCCAAATCAAAGCACATTGATGTGTGATATTATTGGGTAAGAGATGTATTGAAAGCCGGCCTACTGTCACTGTAAAAGGTTGACACTGAAGAGAACGGGGCAGACATGATGACCAAGATTCTACCGAAGGGGAAGAATGAAGTATACTGCAGGAGATGATGGACTTAACTTTCTCACAGTCGTGAGGAAAAATTTGTTGGGATCACTCTCGTGTGAAAATTCTTAGGACTTAGACAGAGCACAAATGTGCTAGAATGATGGAATTCCGATCAACAGAGTTGACCGAAGTCTTCTGGATGGTCAACACTTTCGGTCAATATGTTGACCGTCATAAGTGTGAGTCGTCTGAAGAAGCGAGACGGGTTACTTCGATCGATCAACAGTGTGGTTGACTGGCCAATATAAAACGACGGACAATAGAGTTGACATATTGTATTTGGTAGATCTGAATGGCTGTCGTATCCTAAAATGTGTACAGTTGACCTACCCTTTTGGGTGGTTGGTAGAAGTCATTCTCGGGGCTCCAAAGGCTGATCGATCTGCAGGAGTAAGCATGCGCCGCCTACTGTAGGACAGATCGTGCGCATGCAAGTAGACTTTGGAAGTTGAATATCAACCACCAAGTTGGGCTACGGTGAGGGGCATATATAGATGTATGTACATTTTGCACATAGAAAAGGATATAAAACAAGAACAAAAACAAGGAGAAGACACCGGTCAAATAGAGAGAAAGTGTGTAATGATGAGTGAAAGTGAAAAAAAAGAGAGCTGTGAGTGAAAACAAAGTGAGAGGGCTTTTGTTTACTTTTACTCTGTTTTTATTTTCGCCTCCTGTAATTTTCTCATACTTAGTGATTCTTTGTGAAATTAGTGTCTCGCGGTTTTTTCCTTATTGCAGAAGGATTTTTCACGTAAAATGTGGTATACATTTCTCTTCTCTACTTCATAGTGCTTGTGTGCTTTATCAGTTGGCCATCCATTCTGGCCAACAGAAGAAATTATTTACTTACAAAAAAAAATAGAAGAAATTATTCTTGTATTCTGATCAGTAGGCTACCCGTTGGCTACCAAAACTATCTGATTGGTGGGATATTAGATAAGCTTTCATTGTAAGACGTCTGGATCCTTAAAATTTTTGACAATTTGATCTGTAAAAACCCATGCCCCTTGATCTCAAATCAATATTTATAAATTTAAATCGGTTGTAATTTTTTATTGGACTCGGGATTGTCACCAAATTCGAATTACATCCTTGATGTAGCCACCTGATTGCCATTAGGGCCTAATCAAATCTCAACTATCTTAGCTCCAGTTAGCCTGTTAATTGAATGAAAACTAGATGATGTCAGTATAATTATGATTTTCTAAGTATGAGGTAATTAACTCACAATGCATTCAATGTGCATACTTCCCTTATGAAGGTGTTTGTCCTTTTTAGACTCAATGCATCGTTTTGATAGTTGGATCCCATTTTTATGAAATGCAACGCTTGGAAGTAGAACACACCATTTTGACAATGAGATGCCATTGTGATCAAATGCATTATTTTTGCTATGGAATGCCATTGTTATGTAGCACATCATCTTTAAAATTGAACGCATTTTTTCACCGGAACCTAAGTGATTTTGTGGCTTTCCCTATTTGGCACCCACTTTTGGGTACATTTAAATGAACCAGTTTGAAACTAGTTCCCATGTTCTTGAACTATTGCCATAGAGTTCTGCAAATTTCAAGAGTTTCAAACCTCATCTTATTCATTCATTCATGGAGGCACATCAATCTAATTATTCTGCTGCACCCGGCATTACTTATATTTTTTCAGTACTAACATTGTTTGACATCATAGCTATTTACGGCCGACATAACATTCCACTTGTCATTTCATATGTCATTCCCAACTTGATGATTGGGCTTCATCCCCTCATGAAACTTTATTGCTATTTATGAAATTTATTTGGAAAGCAGTCTTTATCTCTCTATCATGAGGGAACTTATTGAGATCTTAAATACATTCAGGATATAAGTTGCATAGCTTGATTCCAATGACATCTAGTTTGTGGTACCCCCATGTATCTTCTTTAGGTAACATGAGGTGGAGTTAGATGCCAAGGTGGCAAAAGTCTTTTTCAGATTTATTCAAGACAATGATTGGATCTGATTGACTCCTTGGACTTTAGGATTAGTGAAGAAACTCTGATTCTTTTAAGAACTAGAAGAACCATTTCATCTTTATAAAAGTACTCAGTTAACTAGCATTTGTCCAACAAATGGGGACTTTGAATGTGCCATACCCAGGCATTGTGAGTGGTAATGAGAGAACTTTGGTAAAACCAAAGGCAAGTTTGATCTCTAAGCAATTAGAGGAAGTGTGTAGGACTGATGGTTTCTTATTTGATACTACTCTGTACAGTGTGTACTGTAAGGGTGCCGGTCGGTTAGTGAATTTGAGATGATAAAAATGATGAATACACAAGCACACAATTGAGATATTAGAGAAAATTGGGAACACATACGGTTTTTCGTGAAAATCTTTTTATGAATGAGAGAAAAAAATCATTGGATATTTAATCCAAAAAAAATCATACTATAAAATTTTGATTACAAAAATTCTAATTACACAAACTATGGAGAGCAGAGAATAGGGCAAATATAGAGCACAAGAGCAAAATTTGATGACTCATTGTGCTTCCCTCTATTTTTCTCTTCTGCACACTTGCACCTCTCTCCCTCTCTATTTCTCATTCTCTGCAACTCCATCACTCAGCATATACATATTTATATGTACCGGGCAGCCACCTACTTTTGCAATATGGTTGTATGTACAGCAAAATCTGTTATCAACTCTGCAAGATGTCTTTCTATCGAGGACAGTTGATCTACTCTACAAATTGACTACTAGTTCTGAAAGTCAACTTCCTTATCTACAAAGTCTGTTGTTTGTATAAACTTTGCAGGTCAACTTTTACAGACAAGCTGTCCTCGGTCATTGTTCAAACGTCCTCGGCCTTTATCTAAGGTCCTCGGTCAACAACTAATATTTTCGGCCATCATTTAGAGTCATCATCCTTTAATTAGAGTCATCGTCCTTCAATCAGAGTCTTCGATCTTCAATCATAGTCCTCGGCTTTTAGAAAGAAATTCTACTCCCAAAATTTTCACTTCAGCTTTTATTCCACTTCGACTATGTGTAACCACTCTGACCTTTATTCCATTTTGGGTAAGTACAACCACTCCGACTTTTACTCCATTTTGAAAAATCACTTTTTGTGCTAAAGTGAACAATCAAGTTTTGACCCCGATAAAAATAAAGGAAACGGTAAAAAGTAAATATCTAATACACGTAAAAAATATTTAATTCTAGATGTTAGAGATAATGACAAGCATGCAAAATATAATCGAGCATAAATAATAGTAAAAAGACGCGATTTTTGGTGACGAAGAGAAAACTCGATACCCACGGTAATCGAGAAAAACCCTCCGGGCTTCAACGGCTAGGGAAGCAATGCACTATGAAAATCAACTTACAAACCGAGTGGTAACGATGCTCTAACCTAACCGACTTACTCCCATCTTGTGATCTCTACCAAGGAACTCCTTGAATTTGCCCGCGGCAACGGAACCGGACACCTTCCGATCTTCACGTGAATCTTCCCTCTCTAGCAACTCGAATTGCCGAACACAATCGAGTCTCCTTCTTCAATGCACCGATGTCTCCAACGAAGGTAGAAGGATGAAGATGTTTAAACGATAAAGAGAAAAATGTAGAGAAAACTATTTAAAACATGAGGCTCAAGATTGTAGCTTTTAGGTTTCTCAAAAGAATCAAGACCAATGGAGTATGTAGAGATTCTTCTCAAATGGGGCACGAAATTAGTCTGTCAAAAGCCCTTAGGGATCCAAAAATATAAGCCAAGTATTTATAAAAGTCTCAAAATTCACATCTAAAATCTTGCCCGTTGTATCGGCGCTCGAGCGCAGAACGGCGCACAGTGAGTGGAGACCATTCTGGATTTTGGACTCGAGGGCGGGGGAGGCGCACAACGAGCGGGGTTCATTCTATTTTTTCGGGTCGAGCAGGTAGCAAGTGAACGGAGGGCGCGGAGGCTTTGGACAGGCTCGAGCGACTGGAGGGCGGAAAGAACCGATACACTAATACATAAGATCACGGAATATGCCAATTAGAAATATAATTCTAACACATTCCGATCAAGTAAAACCACTCCAACCTTTATTCCACAAGGACGCGCGGCGAACAATACTTCTTACACAGGAGTGATCCAAAATCCCAGCACCGTGCCCGGTCTTACATTGTTCTGGGGGACTCTTTCGTTGATGATATCGCCCTCTTCCTTTGAAGAGGAAAATTGGGATTGTATTGAGGTCCTCATGGATGTTGGTCACCAATGAGGACTGCTCCAATAGTCCTCTGGCCCATGGCTTGGCATACGCTCAATGACTCCTCTAACCCAGAGTGATGAATTGTGGGAAAGGGAGTTTAATGTGGAACAATCTGAATGTGAGGCTGAGGAGACTACTGGTGAAGGATTGTAGTCTCCTATCTCCCTAGCTAGTATTTCAAAAGGTGAGTTTTGCCATTCCTTCAGCTTCCTATACAGTTCCATTGCGGAAGGTTCCTGTCCTGGTAGTAAAGAATGATTCGCTGGGAGTTGTAGTTGAGGATGACTCACCTTGATCACCTGCTTTTCTTGCCATCTGAGCTAGATTTCCAGAGCAATTTTGTATTCCCATAGAGTTTAGTGCTCCCTAGAAACCCATTATAGAGGAATGGGCCATGATTGTATACACAGGTCCTCCTGATTTGGGTGAAGTTCCTTGTGCGTCTGTTGACCCTGTTCCTTTGTCAGTTTATATAGTCAAGGTGCCTTTCGTATCCTTGGTTTTGGGGAGGAGTGGATTGGTCCATTCTAATGGGGCTTCTTGTGCATCAGTCAGGCCTCTTAACCAATTCCTTTTGCGAGCCACCTGCCTCAGCACTCCACCTGGCCCTAGAATAGCTGACCCTTTGTCTATCTCTTTGCTGGAAAGAAGGATCAGGCCCTCACCCAAGAGGTTTGCACCTTTCTTTAGCTTAGATTCAAATATTGCCATAATATAATTTATGCCAACTCTTATTTCATTGCAGTCCTCAGCTACGCTTTGTCTAAACTAGGGACAGGATCCTATTCCTAGAGCCAGAAGTAGCTTGCGTGGCTAACTCTTTTATCATGCCATATGTGGCTGAGGCCTTGGTGTCTGGGGCTACCACTTTCAAAGGAAGAGTGTATCTTTGACCCATCATGCTAAATAATATTTTTATCATGCCATAATTGATTAATATTTTAAGTGATAGAAAATATTAGGTAAAAATCAAAAAAATGATAAAAATACTGTATCTTTGACCCATCGTACTAAATAATATAATTTTATCCTTAATTACTTACCGAAAAACCTTATCAAAAAATACTTTATCCCTATTTAATGTGTAAAGATATCATTCATATTAATT
>JAODPA010068566.1:0-10168 GCA_025585075.1 Nepenthes mirabilis | reverse complement strand
ACCCCGAAGGATTTTTTGGGAGGCACAGTACCACTGATACCGCCGCGGGGAATTGAACCGGGGTGGGGAACGAGGGATTTTTCCCTTTTAACCACCAGGCCAAAGCCGCTTTGGTACCTCTATTTTTGATTCTGGCTCCTCTCAGCTGATTCAGGAATGTTCCATGGTAGGTGGTCCGGGTTGCTCGCCTTGCTCCGTTGCTGCTGTTGTGGTTCCTCTCCCGGATGAGTGCGTCCCCTCCAATGTCGCCTCCTCTTCATCTTCCGGCTCCGAGGTGATCCCGAATCTGCCCCCTTTGCCGACACCCCTGAAGTCCGTTGTTCAGCCCTCATGGGCTGCCATAGTCAGCAAGAATGACGTAGCTGCAGGTACTCGCCTCAAATTCTTTCCTCCCCCAACCCCGTCTGGTTCTGTTGTTGAGCTCTTCCCCCTGCTGAGGTTATTCAGCAGGGTGAAGTCACCTGGAAAGACTCACTTGTGGGTTACTTCTATAACTCACCTCTAAACTTCTTAGTAGTCAACCACATTGCCAGAAAGATCTGGGCTAAGTTCGGGATTTCCCACGTTGCCGAAATGGATGACGATTTTTTCCTATTTAGGTTCGACAGTGAAGCCCTGATGCAGGACTGTCTGAATCATGGACCTTGGATCTTTGCTGGGGGACCTTTCTTCCTGAAGAAATGGTCCCTGAATCTGGCACTCTCTAAAGATGACCATAAATCGTTCCCCATCTGGATTCATCTGAAGGGGGTGCCGGTCCAATTCTGGACTCCCCTGGGCCTTAACTAGATTGCCAGCGCCATAGGGTAGCCCCGCCTGATGGATCCTACCACTGCTAAGGGTGAACGCTTATGGGTTGCCCATATTTGTGGTGAAATTTCAGCCTCATCCCCACTGCTTGACTGTATCAGGGTCAACCTTGGTGATCAATGTGGTGCTTCCCAGGGTGTGGATGTGGCAGTGGAATACCCCTGGAAGCCAGGACAGGGCGAAACTGCCAAAAGTCCTAGAAAAGCGCACCAAAAGCCCAAATTACCTGGTAGCCATCGCCCTCCTGTACCTGCTACCAAGACCTCGGTGGGTGGAGCTCATAGGCAAAAACCTGGCTCAGCTTTTGGCAGTGGGCGAAATGCTGATACTGTGTCATCTACAAACTCTTTTGCCCCTTTACAGAAGTCTGAGGACGCCACTCATCCGGATTGCCTTGCTAAGTCATCGGATGATGTGGCTGATCATCCTGTTAGGTCTGCTTCCGTTTCCAGTTCAGCCTTAGTGGCTGCTCTCCAGGCCCCTTCTGCTGAGCATGAAGTGCCACCACCTGAATCCCCCCTGGAGACTTTCTGTCATGGACACGCTGGCAGCAACGGCGCACATGATCTACCCTCTTCTGCGTCTCCTATGCCTAGTGTCGACATACTGAGAGCAGGACCCTCTGGTCCTTCTACGTCTGATTGCTCCAGTTCTCGGCATCTGTCGGATGCTGGGGCCCCTATGGATCCTGCCTCCCTGCCGCCTGGTGAGCAGGCTGGTGCTACTTTCTAACCTATGGTTAGCGTTGCTTGCTGGAATGTTCGAGGGCTGAATGGGGCTCCCGAAATCCATGATGTCGAGCAATTTATCTTACCCACAAAATGCACTATTGTTGGTCTTGTGAAAACGCGGGTTAGAGAAATAAGGCTGCCCATATTTCCAAATTACTGATGCCTTCCTGGAAGTGGGAGTGGAATTACTCTGTCACCCCTTCTGGTCGCATTTGGATTGGTTGGGATGCTAATTTTATTTTTTTTGTTAAGTAATTAATTACATTAAAATTTAAATAAAATGTACAAAAAACTATGTTCTTTACCAAGTGTTTTGCCGACTTGGGAAAGAAAACATAGAGATAAGGGAGTCCCTTAAATCCATAACAAAGGTCAGTAAGAAAAAGGGATACAAATTCGAAATCGGCATTTAAAACCCAAATCCAAATCGGCACATGATATATTTTTTTTGATAAGTAAAATGAATTAAAATAAATGAAAATTACAAGACGATGTTCTAATTCCAAGTGTTTTGCCAACTTAGAATTAGAACAACGAGCTAGGGCATTCCCTGAGCATCACCATGAACATATCATAAACCGAGTGAAAGCAAACTGAAATTTTTTTTTTTTTGTAAGTAAGTATTTTGGATTGATGAGAGAAAAATTACAAAATCTATGTTTTATCTCCAAGCAAACTGAAACTCAACACCTAGATGTACCTCACCTATAATGACCGTATGCAACCCGGCCCAACAACAAAAACATACCAAAAGAAACAATTTCAACAGGGAAAACACTATGGGAGCTCCATAAAACAGCATCCTAAAACCATGCAAACAACTCCCACTATTCATAAAGAGGGACAGAAAAGTGACCAGCAAACATCGGCTCCATCTGGGTCTTATCCCACACCAAATCGGGTTCAGTTGTTTTCCAGCGACATCAAGCCACCAATCAGCATTTCCAGTAGCTGCATCCAACGCAACAACCAACAAATCGACACATGACATGCACGTCAAAATCGGCAATTGAGTCGCTTGTCGAGGTCGGCATACTCAAGTCCAAATCGGCACTTGAGATGCCTAGTCAGCAAAGACAAACCCGCCTCTTGTCCAAATCGGCATTTGCCAGGAATTCTAATTCGGCACTTTAAATGCAAATCGAACTCGGCACTTTACTCGCAAATCCAAATCGGCAGCCCCAAGTTCAAAACGTCAATTTGGAATCCCATGTCAGCTAAGCCAATCCGGCCGCCTCAAAACCATAAATCCAAATGGGCACTTTAGACCCTAAACGAAATCGGCAATTACACGCAAGTCCAAATCGGCAATTTGATGCGAGTCCAAATCAGCACCCTCCAATCCTCTTCGACAATTAACGTGCCAAGTCATCAGAAACGAAATCGACAATTACACGCAAGTCCAAATCGGCAATTTGATGCGAGTCCAAATCAGCACCCTCCAATCCTCTTCGGCAATTAACGTGCCAAGTCATCAGAAACCAAACCGGTCTCAATTCTAAAACGAAGATTGGGCAGCAAATCCAAATCAACAATTTGCATGCAAAACAAATCGGCATTTTGCAGGCAAGTCCAAAGCCGGTCACCTCCAGACCAGAAGGGAAGTAGAAGTGCGAAGTCAAACCGGCCTCATAACAAAACTTCAACTCCAAAAAGGCGAAGGACATACCCATTCATCAAGGCCAAAACGATCTCAATTCGACAACAGTAATTGACAGGTCAGCGTCCAAAACCGGCTTCTAATCCTAAATGGCAGAATACATGAAACCGGCCACTGCAAGTCCACGTCAGCAATTATAAATCGGCCATGTCTCTACTTGAAATTAAATCAGCCAATTCCCACAACCTGGCAACACACATGTCAGATCAGCGAAACCAAACCGGTCTCAAATCAAAATCTGTAATTTACAGGCCATGTAAGCAGTCCAATCCGACTACATAACCAAGTCGGCAATAGATAAGGCCAAAGCAACCTCAATTCGACACCGGTAGAATACATGAAACTGGCTCCAGCAAGTCCACATCAGCAGATATGCCACGACAGTAAATCGAACCGGCCACAGCTCCAGCAGCATCACCAATCAGCATCAGCGCCTAACTGCAGTAACAAGATGCAGCCCAAAGCTCACCCAGATTGAAGAAGCAGCAACCAAATCTGTAAGAGAGAACAATAGCCATCACTACCAACACAGAGCACCTGACAAAAGCCAAAGATTCGGAGGTGCTCAAGATTTTCTGGAAGCAGATTTTTTCTTATTCCGAGACTTAGTCGGCCTCCCATTTCCATAAGGCCTGGAGCAGGGCGGATCCGAAGCAGCCGGAGAGACATTGTCAGAATGCTCTGGACTAGAAGAAGCCACAATTGAATTACAATCTTCATGGGAGCTGCAGGATAAGGAGTCCAAAGATGGAGGCTGGGAACGAATGTCCTTATAAGCTTTCAATTGCTTCCGCAGGGACTCCACTTTGGAGGAGATTTTGCTGGCAGTAGAAACCAACTGCTCCGAATCACTACAAGAGAGCCCCAGTGCTGCCAATCGAACAACACTTGGGTTGGGAAGGACATCCAAGGGCCCACGGTCAAGACCAGATGATAAACGAACCTCATCCTCAGCTGAAGAGTCATAATGGCATACGACATTGGCGTCAGGATTGGGACTGCGTAACACACTTGGATGATAAACATCGCTGAAAGGAGCCATTTTTCTATATCGAGAAGCACAATTGGGAGCCTCAGAAGACATGAAATCAGGAGCAAACCGCACCACTTTTGGCGAAGGAACCTTATCCCGATGGGGGATTCCGGTTGGGTCACCCCAACATCAACAGTGGGGGTCTGAGTAATTGGAACGTCCACCTCAAGGGCCGGGCTGAGAATCGGAGCGAGACTGTAGTCTTCAATGTCCAGCGCCTTTTCAAAGCTCTCCCACAGGATGGATGTTTCAAGACTTTGCAGGGTTGCAAAGGAATTTGAAACTGGCACAGCGTCAGTAATCTTCCCATCGGCCACGACATAGCTGGATGAGATCCTAGGCCTTCCCGGGCCAAGCCAGCAGAAGCAGAGGTGGACGACGTCCAGAGGATTTTTTTGAGTTTTCCACCTGACTAGGCTTCCAGGGGTACTCCACCGCCACATCCACACTCAGGGAAGAACAACAGTTTGCATCAAGTTTGACCCTGATACAATCAGGCAGATGGGAAGAGGCTGTGATTTCAAAACAAATTCGGGCCACCTTTAATCGATCCCCCCTGGCTGTAGTAGGATCCAAGTGTAGGGGCTTGCCAATGGCGCTGGCAATCCAACTGAGCCCCAGGGGAGTCCAGAACTGGATCGGGACCCCTTCCAGATGGATCCAGATTGGGAACGAGATATGGTCATCCTTGGAGAGAGTCTGGTACGGGGACCAAATCTTGAGGAAGAACGGTCGCCCAGCAAAGGTCCAGGGGCCATGATGCAGACATTCCTGCATATGAGCCACACTGTCGAACCGAAATAGGAAGAATCCATCTTCCATTTCAGCAACGTGAGAAAGCCCAAACTTAGCCCAGATCTTACAGGCAATGTGGTTGACAACGAAGAAGTTTAGGGGGATTCAAAGAAATAGCCCACTAGTGTATCCTTCCAAACAGCTTCACCTTGCTGAATAACCTCAGCAGGGGGGAGAGCTCAATAGAGGAACCCATTTAGGTTGGGGGAGGGAAGTATTGAAGAGGGGTACATGCAATCGTGGTATCCTGGCAGACAATGTCAGCCCACGATGGCGAGGAATGGGCAATCGACTTCGAAGGAACAGCAGATTGAGGGGGGAGAAAGACAACTCTAGGGCTAGGCCTTCACAATCCTTCCGGGTGACTTCAGACCAAGAAATGGGGGCGGCAGCATCCTCAGAAGACTTACGAATCTCCTTAGGCTTCGAATGTTCCAAGAATACGGCGTCAGGTGTCGGTCGGGCCATATACGACACCAATCGGGGAACCTAGAGAGAGGAAAGACCAAGGGATTTAGGAGCAGAGTCCAATGATGACTGAGCAGAGGGAGAGCCACGGGAGACGGAGTCCTAGGGAGGAACGGGATGGCCTCCCAGGATTCCGGCCATGGCCGGCGACGGGCAGAGCACGGGCTCCAGAATGTCAAACAAAATTTGAAATTTTAGAGAGAAGCGGGAGCTTCTCTCTCTAACCCTCCGAGTGGAGCGCTGTCCAGCATCAGAATAGGGATGCTAATTTTATTGATTTGAGCGTTTTGCTAAAAACTGTTCAAATCATCCACTGCAAAATTCTTAATAAAATTAATAATCACAACTATTTTATTTCCTTCATTTATGCCTCTAACTTGGAAATTGACAGGAGATATCTCTGGAATGAGCTGCGCACTATCCACCACCTAATCTCCAGCAAACCCTGGGCTGCACTCGGGGACTTTAATGCTATCAGAGCTCCTTCTGAAAACCTGGGGGGCTGCTGGCATGGAATTAGTACCAGAGCTCTGGACAGGTGCCTCATTGATTGTGAGCTTCAAGATCTGAGCTTTAATGGCGCCTTCTTCACTTGGAATGATGGTAGAGATCCTGGTTCCCGAATCTTCCACAAGCTGGATAGAGTGGTGGTAAATTGTCCTTGGCTTTCGGAGATTCCCTCCTTAGCCTCCTTCCCCCCCGCTAGGCTCTCGGACCACTCTCCATGCATTCTCTGCCCTTTTATCTGGAAGCCTCCTCGTGCTGGAAGTTTTCGCTTCAACAACTTCCTTGCGCTTCATTCCCATTTTCTTCTCATTGTTCGTCAATGCTGGGGTAGCAATGTCCAGGGAGTTCCCATATTTCAGACTCTCTCTAAGCTTCGTCTTCTCAAGGACAAGTTAAAAGATTTAAACCGGAACTTAGGTAATGTTCATGAAGAGGTCGCTCGTACTAGATCGAAGCTTGAGGACTTCCAAAGGAACGGCCCTCCTGCTGGCTCTCAGCTTGTGGTTAATGAAGAAGAGGGGTTAAAAGCTGATTATCGCAGAGTCTTGAGAGTTGAGATCGAGTTCCTTCAGCAAAAGGCGAAGATTAGATGGATCAAGGATGGAGATCAATGCTCAAAATACTTCTTTCAATCCATTGATGGTAATTTCAACAGAAATAGGATCCTCTCCTTGACCAAAGAGGATGGCTCTCCTACCAGCAACTTGGAGGAAGTGCAACACCTTTTTATCAATCACTTTTCTCATCTCCTGGGTACAGGCAGAGCGGTTGGGTCGTTCTCTAAGGAGAGCCTCCGTCCTTTTATCCTCAATTCTATGCCAGAGGCCCTCAGCCTAGGCCTCTATCGCCCTGTCTCTACCGAAGAAGTCCGCCTGGCGCTATTCTCGATAGATGACAATAAAGCCCCAGGTCCGGATGGCTTTTCTGCCAAATTTTTCAAAGCTGCTTGAAATGAAATTGGAGCGTCCATTATCGAAGTTGTTCAAGATTTCTTCCTTCATGGGAAAATCCTGAAGCAGATCAATGCGACCATGCTGTGCTTAATCCCGAAGATCAAGTCTCCCTCAAAGGTCTCCGACTACCGTCCCATCGCATGCTGCAATGTCATCTATAAGATCATTTCCAAGATCATTGCCGCCCGCCTTCAACCTTTGCTCCCCTTCCTTGTTGGCAAGTGCCAAACAGCTTTTGTTTCAGGTCGAAACATTGGAGATAATATTCTGCTTGCTCAGGATTTACTCTATAAATACCACCTTAATAAGGGAGCCCCTCGATGTGCAATTAAAGTAGACCTGATGAAGGCCTTTGACTCTATTCATTGGGACTTCATTCTAGCGGTCCTTGAGCTGATGAAATTTCCTCCCCCAATGGCCAATTGGATCAAGCAATGCATCACCACCACCACGTTCTCCATCAATCTGAATGGTACGTCTGTGAGATTCTTTCGTGGCGCCAAAGGGCTTAGACAGGGGGACCCCCTCTCTCCCTATCTTTTTGTGTTAGGAATGAAAGTATTGAATGGCATACTGTTTTTTTTTGTAAGTAAGATGAGATTAAATTAAATAAAATTTATAAAACGATGTTCTAACTCTAAGTGTTTTGCCAACTTAGAGGTAGAACAACACGCTAGGGCATACCCCGAGCATTACCATGAACCAGTTCATGGAATATACAAAACACAAAATTTGCAAGTCTCATCTAGATGAACAACATCTAATCCATCACAGATCTCTTTCCCTAAGGGAACTCGTCTTGTTAATCAGAAATTCACAACCATGAAGAAAGGGAAATCGGAGTCAATCAGCATCTGAAATGCACATGTCCTTGGCTTGAATAGAACCTGTCCTGCGGAGCAGCTTCAGTTGGCTACTGCTATACTGATGTGAGAGTGAAGGGTTCTGAAGGTGTCGGCGTTGGGAATTCCTGTATGAGCTGTCCTTGGAGTTCTGCCCGGCTGTTGCTTGATGGTGCTGATGTGCTGTGGCCCGGATGTTGCGGTCCTGGCTCTGAAGCTCTATTTATTTAGATGCTGTTGAATTGATGCTGAAGCTTAGCATGCTTGAGTTCCCCCCATGAGATCTCGGAGCTAGCTGCTGTTGCTGGTGAAGAATGCATCCTGATGCTATTTGATTTATTTTGTGTTGCAACTCGTTCCCCTACTGGGAGTTTCTTTGTCCAGATTGGATTGGTGATTTTGCATGTTACTTAACCCATGATGCTGATACTCTGTTTGATCTTGCTATCCTGCGGCGGTGTGTTGATGAAGTATGCTGAGATTGGCTTATAAATTTAATGCTGGAAGGCATTGGGGAAGTGCTCGGTCTTGCTGGAATAGGTTCAGATTAGGGTTACACTAGCTCTTATTTTTTTTTAGCTGGGGTTGTGTGGCTGTTCTCAGATATGCTGTCCGGTTGCTGATGGTGATTGCTGGCTGGAGGCTTTGGAAAACGGTGGCAGTTCTTGGTCTTGATGGAATGGGCGTGCAGCAGTGCTTGGACCTGCTGTCCGGAGGCTGCTAGCGTTAGCAGTTTTAGAATATTACAACTGCTTGTGTTGAGGTTTTATTTTGTGCGCCGGGCTTCAATATATTTGTGCTGGCGACAGATGCTGAAACTGTTGCAGTAGGGAATAGCTGTAATATAGTCGCAGTCCAGGTGTTCCTTCTGTTGACGTTTCCTCCTTGCTGCTTTTGAATTCGGGTTCTTGGTGGTGGAACGGTGCTGTGAAATTTTGGTGCGGATTGTAAACTGCCTTGCTTCAAACTGGGCGTGTACGATTTGAATCTGGAGCTGTCTATTTTGCTCTTGATTGATGTTTTCGGATGCTGTTGGATCTTTGCCCTTCGAAGAGTTGCCCTGCTTTTGTGCCTTCTTGCTGCGGCTGAGTTGAAGATCTTGAGGCGCTGGATGTGTTGCTTCGGGTTTGATGCGAACTGCAGGAATGGGGTGCGTTAAGATGATGGTTGCGAACTTCGTTTTCTTTTTGATGCATATATTAGTGCATGTTAGGCTGCTGTTTGGCTTGTACCGAAATTTGTTAGGTTGGGCTTGTCAACCTTGCTTTGTGTTTGTTTGGTTACTTTTCTGTGGGGTCTGTAATTAGTTGTCCTCACAGAGTTCTTAGATATTTTCTGTTGTAACACTTGCTCGGGGCATGCCCTAACGTTTATATTTTAACTCCAAGTCAAAACACTTGGAGATAAAACATAGATTCTGTAATTTTTCTCACTTTAATCCAAAATACTTACTTACCAAAAAAAAAAAAAAACATACCATCAGCATGATTGCGGCCAAGTCGGCATTCTGCATAGTCCGCTAATGAGAGTCACTTACGAACAAGGGGAACAAAAAGTATCAATAGCATGTGATCATCATCCATCATTGTGTAAATTTGATGGACAGTCTTCAATGACATTTCAATCAGCTTCATAAACACACATTGTCTTCATTAGTCGTCACTTAGAACTCGTGGGAACGCCTGTTCAAGGTAGCGTCATTAGCTAGTGGCTATAATGGTCCACTCCCATGATATCATGTCCTGCAAGAAAGAAAAAGAATTTTTTTTTTTTTGGGAAAGAAAACCGTAAAAACAATGAGGTCTTACGGACGGAACAGTACAACTTGAATTCGAGACCATACCCTACATACAAGGTCAAAGGAATGAGAAACCCTACAGGCCCAACAGATCTAGCAATTGATGGCAGTTCGGGTTACACACATACCATATCTAAGTGATTGGAACAAGGGAAAATATCAAAATGAGAACAGCCAATCCCAAAACCTGCGACTTTTTTTTTTTTTTTTTGTAATATCAACTACACAATGCAAACCTCGGGAATCGATACAAATTCAGCCTGGATACATGTAACGGAACGAGTCCTATCCTTAAAGACTCTCCGTTAATGACATATAAACTCTAATAATTTTGTAATTAATACATAATAATTACTTAATGATTCTGCAGAAATTTTGACAGAATTTTCTCTATAATTGGACGAAAACTAAAAATACAACCTGTCTAAAAGACCTGCATAACATACAAATATCTATAACTCTATAATTTTCAACCATCACAACACATACACAGGATCCACAATTGCCATATCATCCATGGCTCCAACACAGAAATTCCTATCCACTATTTCCTAATCAAAAGAGAGGTGCC
>JAODPA010068565.1:0-10169 GCA_025585075.1 Nepenthes mirabilis | reverse complement strand
ATTTTTTAATGTTAATCTAAATGTTCCATAAATATTAATATGAGACTTCACATTGACATTTTAAAAAAATTATGGTTGCACCGCCGGTTGAGTCGCTGACGATTGTCTCCTTTGACACTTTACTCTCTAAGCCTCATTCTTGGTCGTTGCTTTGGTCCGGATCGGACTGAACTTCTTACTGAGGCTTAACTTGTTGCTTGCTGGTCACCTTATCGTGCTGTTGGTTGAGCTTGAAATTATGCCGGCCCATGATATCACCGAATTCATCAAGGATAAGTAGTGCAAATTTTTTTTTATTCATTAAATTTTAAAAAATTAACATATTAGATTTTGATACGCACTTGGATCCGACTTCGATCAGTTTTGGATTTAGGTGGTTGATTTGATTCGATTTCGTTCGTTGAGTCTGAATCCTACACACTACTACAGTAAACAAGATGTCAGGTACCGGTGGGAGGTTGTCTCACCAAAAACACCCCAATGCTCAAGTCAGTAACAAGCCTTCGAACTTTAGAAGGTAAGCTGGTAAGTGAAAGAGAGTAAAATTGGCGGGAGTGTTGGCCTGTAGATGCAGAGTTGTTGAGAGTATGATTTTTGACTTGATATTCACGAAGAATGAGTGGAAGCTACATTCTAAAAGAGTGAAAGCTTTAGAGTACGGTTCTAAGAGAGCGGGAGAAGACTCTGTGATCTGAAGGCCTTGAGTGGGATTAGAAGGTGAGCGTTTTAGAGAAAGTATGCTCAAGCACTGTTTGCATTCATGGTTCAGATTGTATCATATAGCATCTGTCGTCTTAAAAAGCTTTTAAAGTGGAGACTCTGGACTTACATAGATGGTGGGGAGAGCGACCTTCCTTGACTAGGAAGGTGTGATCATTAACCTAGCGTTGGGTGGCCTTCTTTAAGTTGGTGGACGTGACTGGCGTGATTTGATGGATCGTTTCCTTTCTGAATAGTGTAACGGATCTCCAGATTATCTATTTTCCTTTCATATTTTTGTGACCGTTAGACTCCATTGTTGGCAAGGAGAGAGAATATGGCGTCTTTCTCATGGGGAAGGTGCTGAATCTTTTGCTGCCTTTTTAGAGGAGAGATCGACTTTACAGAAAACGTGTAATTAGAAAAACGATCGTTGCTTTTCGTGTACGGGATTGCCTGCCAAACTGAGCCTGACCTGTATTAGGTCTAGCATCTTTTTGTGGCTTGCTGTTACAGTACTTTCGGTCAATAGAAATGTTGACCGTCTTGAAGGAGCATTTTGGCCATTTGTTTGTGTACCGGGCGGTCAATAGTGCGTTGACCGTCTAACGCGTGTCTAAACCTTTCTGGACTTTGGGCCGCTTTTCTTATTGAGCCTGCTGGTTATGGGCATACCCATCACTAGCCTTCATGCTAGTGGTCAGGATTCTGGCCTCCAGTATGTTTATGATGGGATGCGCTTGTTTCTGGTGGCGGAGTCGTTGCCCGTCTGAAGAGGTGCTTTGAGAGCTTCTAAAATATTGACCGGATTCGTTGACCGTTCTTGAAAGTTTTCGGGTAACTTGGAGAAGGAAACGTTGGTCTTTAGCCACCCCGCCAGAAAAGTAGGCCACGTGTCTTTAACAGTACATTCAAGATCCAGGCATTTAATGAGCCGGAGTACTCGATTCAACAGCCTTCTTTTAGGGAAATGACACGCGGTGGAAATGATGGCACAGGTTTTCGAGACGGTTTCAGGTTCACATGGACTTTTAAACTGCCTGATTGCTCCATTTTGAATTCCTTGTGCCATCCGTGCTTCTTCGTCTTCCTTGTTTCGTTTTGTGAAAAAGAAAACACAAACCCTAACTCTGATCATGTCTTCCATCGCAGACATCACCTCCGTTTTGAAGAAATTGACATGAAAGTCTTGTATGTAGAGTTCAACATTCCTCGGGAGATCGCCTTTTGCATTCCAGGGAAGGACGATAGAGCCTTTTTGCCGCCCACAGGCTTCGTGACCATATATGAAGCCCATTTGAGGAGTGGGCTCCGTCTTCCCGTCCTAAATGAACTGATGTCGATTTTTCAGGCACTCCAGGTCCCTATCGCTCAGTTTCATGCCAACGCCTTCAGGTACTTGTGCTCCCTCTGGATTTTTCTTCATCAACATTCGAGGTTGTTGACGATGTCAATGGTGAGGGGGATCTTTAAGATCAACCAGGGAGTAGAGTGGATCTCTTTGTCTCCTCGTAGCGGTCTTAAAATTAGCACCGCCATTTACGACTCCCTCAAGAACTGAAAGAACCGGTTCTTTTTTGTTAACGTGGGAGAGTCTTGGCCCTTACCTAAGGAGTGGGGTCAAGTGCTTGATGTGTACACGGGGCACCTTCGGAGGCAGAGACGGCCTCCCTAGAGTGGCTAGTTGAGTTGATAGAGAAGAATCTGAGGGACTTCGAGAGAGAGCATTTGGTCTCTCGTGCGGAGGCAAAGAAGGCCAATTGGGGGCCTCCGTCTCCAGTCCAAAAATTGAGGATCCCGCCACCGAAGATCTTGCAGAAAAAGAAGAGGAAGAAGGGTAACATTATTGGTCCCCGCCTTACTGATTCAAGTCCTCCCAGTCCAAGACAAAAGAGTGTGACCTCAGTGGCGCCTTCTTCGTCGTCCTCTGGGCTTGACTACCTTTCTGCCGGACGTTTTGCGAGCGTTGGCGCCATATTTGGGGTAGAAATTGAGGCGGCCGTTAAGGCTTATAAGACCAAGTTGAGCGGCGGCATTGTCCTAGTGTAGCCTGCACCGTCGGAGTTGACTCGAGAGCCACCTGTTGAGGCGCCTGGGCCGCAGGAGCCGTCAGTTGGTTCTCCTGTTGTGGTAATTCTGGCGGAGCAGCAGGAGCAGATTTTGGAGTCCCTTGCCGTTTCCAGGGAGCCAGCCAGGAGAGAGGACACTCAAGAGGATCCCATGGCGGAGTTCATGGCTGAGGTTGTCGCCAGTCCTGCTAACGTGGGTCCCCTTCCTGGCTCACCGTCATTTGTGACAGAACTGGGCGCGAAGCTAGACAAACTAACACGGAGAATTTGGGAGGTATAAGTTTTGTTGCTCTCCTTGTCCTTTGATTTGCCCTTTTTAATCCCCTTTTTCTTTTTTGTGCAGGCGGACAGAGTATCGAGCGCAATAGCTAAGGCGCTCAGGCAGAGAGATTTGGTGATCTCTGATAGAGATAAGGAGATCGCCTGACTCGACGCTAAGCTGGCGACTTTGGGGGTTGAGCACTGTGAGGACACAACTGCCTTGGAGGCTGTTTTGGAGGGCGTGGTGGCGGAGAACCTGAGTTTGAAAGCTGAGGTCGCCCGTTTGAAGGAGAAGAATGAGTGAGCTAAATGGTGCATTGATCAACTTGTTGGGTAAATGGAGACCTTAGAGAATGATATGAGTTTCCGTATCTGCCCCTACGAGGTTGAGGGCATGATGCTAGCGCGGTTGTGAGAAGGGGTCAACATTTGCCAGTGTATAGTGCGGCTGGTTGATCCCGACTTCCTCGTGGATCTTATCAATTTATCGAACCGGTCAGCACAGCGTCGAGACAGCCTTGTGGGGAAGCCTCGAGACAGTCAAAGGCCCCCGCCGCCCCCATAGCTTTTGTGATTGTATATATATTTTTTATTTTATTATTATTATTATTGTTCGAATTCAATGATGTATCTTTTAAGTCAGCAATAATACAAGTAGCATTATGTTTGTCGCATGCTCTTGCCTTTGTATTTTGCTTCTTTGACTTTCTTGGTGGCCATCTGGGCAGAGAGACTTGTGAGTTAGCCGCCTGCTTTGTTTTTGGGGTATTAAAGGTGTCTTCTAGGCCGTTATGTATGTTAAGCCGACTTCGAATTCACCCGTGAGTAAAACTTGACGGCGCTGTCCAGGTGTAGACTTGGGTGGCATGCTTTGGCGGAGCGTTTTGCTCCAGTCGACCATTGTTGGCTAATCACGCTATCTCCTTATAAAGGAGGTCGTCGCGTGTGCTGTGTTAGCCCCATAAAATTTTTCGACCGTTAATGGGCCACTTGGATGATTAAGATTCAGATACGACCACTTATAGGTCGCCTGGATGACCAGGGTTTAAATATGACCACTTATGGGCTGCCTGGATGATTAGAGTTTAAATACGATCACTCACGGGCCACCTGGATGACCAGGATTTAGTAACGAGAGGGTAAAAATCCTCCCGATTTATGGGCAGCCTAGGTCGATTTGAACCTGCAATGAGAACCACATATATATATGCACATGCAGCATGCTAAGGAAACACTTATTTTATCAATCGAATCGCGCACACAAATGATCGCATACAATTTCGCAAGACACATACCTGGGTCTCTACTAGAAGTAGCGTTTGAGGTGGATTGCATTCAACGTCCGCAGGACCAACTTTTCATCCTGGTTCCGGAGCTTGTATGCCTCATTTCGCAGGACGGCGGATACTAGAAAAAAGCCCTTTCTAATTAGGGGAGAGCTTGTTTCGACCGGCCACCTCTCTTGTGGCCTCGATGCTCCGTAAAACCAAGTCTCCAATATCAAACTGCCTCGCTTTCACCTTCTTGTTGTAGTAGCGGGCAACTCGATGCTGGTAGGCTGGGGACTATATTCTAGCGGTATCGCAGGCTTCTTCTAGCAAGTTTAGGAGTTTTCGGATCTTTTGGGAGTTAACCTGCGGGTCGAAGGACTCCACCCTAAGACTTGGAAGTCCGATTTTGACCAGAATCACCGCTTCAGTCCCGTACTTCAGTCTCGTAGTAAAGGTTGAAGGGCGTCTAACCCGTTGGTTCCTTTGGAGTTGTTCGGTAAGACCAAAGGACAGAGGTGAGCTCGTCTATACAAGAGCCCCCTGCGTCCTCCAGCTTGGTCTTGAGCCAGTGGAGTAGCATTCAATTTGTGACCTCCACTTGTCTATTCGCTTGGGGGTATGCCACCGAAGTGTGGACCAACCTAATTCCAAGGCTGGTGCAATACTTGGTGAAGCATTTTTCTGAGAATTGAGTTCCGTTGTCAATCATAATGACCTCTGGAACGCTAAATCTGTTAATGATGTTCCGGTGGACGAACTCAAGTGCGTTGTGTTCCGTAATTTTGGCCAGCGAGTCGGCTTCGACTCACTTTGTGAAGTAGTCGATACCCGCTATAAAGAACTTTCTTTGCCTGATTGCAATGAAAAATGGGCCAAGAATGTCAAGCCCCCATTATGCAAAGGGTCACGGCACTTGAAGGGATTTCAGCTTGGCGGAGGGCTGGTGGCGAAGGTTACCGTGAAGTTGGCAACTTTCACACCTTTTTACGAACTCGAGTGCATCCTTTTTCATCGAGGGCTAATAGTAGCTCTGTCGCACAATTTTGAATGCTAAGTTCTTGCCGCCCACGTGTGATCTGTAAATCCCAAAGTGCACTTCGCTCAAGACGTAATCCGCCTCTTCTAGGGTTAGGCAATGGCGGTACAAAGTCAAGTAGCCGTGGCGATACAACCGCTCGTCGACTATAGTGTACCAGCAAGCCGTTCTCTTTATTCGCCTGGCCTCTTCTGGTAATATTTCGTCCGCTAGATACCTTAGGTAGGGTGTCGTCCAGTTTTCAGTCTCGGAGACCTGCATTGCCTCCTGTCCCTCTACACAGGGAGCGCTAAGACCTCCATCATGTTTCTCGAGTACTGTTTTGGATTTTCGGCTGCCGCTGCTCTTACTAGCTGATCGGCCTTCCAGTTTTCAGTTCTGGGAACATGGACCACGGTTAGATTGTCGAAGTTGCGGATGACCTCCTTTGCTCTGGGCAAATATTTTGGCCATATGTGGGTTGTTTGCCTCGAAATTTTCATTAACTTGGTTGACGATTAGCTCGAAGTCGCTGAAAATAGCCAATTGCGTGGTTGAGCACTCCTTTGCTAATCTTAGACCGGCTAGCAAGGCTTCGTATTTGGCAACATTATTGGTAGCTGGGAAGTCGAGTTTAAGGGAGTATTTCACCTCAAACCCATCGGGGGTCGTAAGAACCACTCCTACTCCACTGCCCATATCTGAGGACGATCCGTCTACGTGGAACATCCATTATGGAGCCTCCATTCGCTCTTCCGCGTTCTCTAATGGCTGTTCTTCAATAATCGGGGTCATGGTCTCAACAATAAAGTTAGTCAGAGCCTACGCCTTTATGGTAGGCCTGCGTCTGAACTCAATGTCGAACTCGCTCAATTCGATAGCCTACTTTACCAACGGTCCAGAAACATCGGGTTTCTGGAGTATACTCTTTAGAGGCTGGTCAGTGAGAACTATGATGTAGTGTGCCTGAAAGTACGGCATTAGTTTTCGCGCGGAGAATATGAAAGCTAAGGCCAAATTTTTGTGAACGGATAGGGCGTATTTGGACCGGTCAATATTTTACTCACATAATAGACCAACCGTTGGGTATTAGAGTCCTGGTTTAAGAGGACGGAATTGAGGGACACCTTTGATACTGCCAAGTAGAGGTACAGCTCTTCGCCTCCCTTGGGTGATGTTAGTAATGGCGGGCTAGCCAGGTACTACTTCAACTCATCGAAGTCCGCCTGGCAATCTGCCGTCCATTGAAAACCGTTTGATTTTGTTCCCCTTAGTGCCTTAAAGAATGGCTAATACTTGTCGGCAGACTTCGCTAGGAAGTGGGACAATGCTGCCAATCGTTCAGTCAGTCGTTGGACATCCTTGACGCTTCGTAGGGGAGCCATGTCCACGAGAGCTTTGATCTTCTCTGGATTTGTTTCGATCCCTCGTCGGGAGATGATAAAATCCAAAAATTTTTCGGAAGCCACCGTGAAGACACATTTAGCCGGATTTAGCTTCATTTGATGCTCGTGGAGCACCTCAAAGGACTCCGCTAGATCGTTGATATGGTCGCCCATAACTCCGCTCTTGACGAGCATGTCGTCAACATAGACTTCCATATTGTGGCCAATCTGTTTTTCGAATATTTTGTTCACCAGTTGCTGGTAGGTGGCTCCCGCGTTCTCTAGTCCAAAGGTAACCACTTTATAACAATAGGTCCCTAGTCTGTCATGAACGATGTGTGTTCTTCATCCTCCGGACTCATTCGGATCTGGTTGTAACTTGAATAGGCATCCATGAAGCTCAAGAGCTCATGTCCGAATGTTGAGTCTACCAGCAGGTCAATCTTGGGTAAATGAAAGCTATCTTTCGTGCAAGCTTTGTTAACGTCGGTGAAATCGATGCACATTCTCCACTTCTCGTTGCTCTTCTTTAACAAGACTACATTGGAGAGCCAATTAGGGTATTAAACTCCCTGATAAATCCAGCCTCCAGCAGTTTTTTTATTTCCTCCCGGATGGCAATTAACTTCTCCACTGAGTGGTTTTTCCACTTCTATCTGACGGGTTTTCAATCGGGATCGAGGCCCAACTTGTGGACCATTGTCAGGTCTGGAATCCCAAGCATGTCAGTGGGAGTTCATGCGAAGATGTCAACATTCCGTTACAGGAATGTGATCAGTTCTTCGTGTAGCGTGCCGATGAGTGAGCCGCCGATTTGTACGCATATTTCTGGATCGTCCAAATTCAGTTGGACTAGGTCAGTTGCCTCACCAGATTGTGCCTGCTGTAAGGTTGCCTTGTCTCGATGGTCAAGTTCTCCTACTGTTTTGGTGCTATCGTTAGGAGCGATTTGGGACATATAGTATGTCCGTCCAGTGACTTGGTCACCCAACACTTCATACACACCGTATGGTATTAAAAATTTTATTTTAAGGTGTGGTATTGAAGTGAGGACCTCGAATGCTGTTAGGCATGGCCGACCTAGTATTGCGTTATACACAGAGGGTAAGTCGACTACCAAGAAGGTAAGTGTACGACCTGCCATTCTCGGGTACATTCCTAGGATGACTTTTAGTATGATTGTCCCTTGAACGAGCACCGGTTCGTTGTCAAGGTCATACAATGGTCTTTCTGCAGATTTTAATTGACTCTTTTTCAAACCGAGTTTAAAAAACGCATTGAGGTAAAGCAAATTACGAGAATTTTTATTATCAATAAATACACGTTTTATTTGGTAGTCAACGCTACCGTCGGAAACGAGTACTGATACAACGAGGGAGTCTGCATGGGGAAAAACTACATGTGCTAGGTCATCGTCACTAAAACTAATGACATTGTCAGTAGTGCGCTGCTTATTCCTCCCTACAAGCTGGTCCCTATTATCCGCCGGATTCTTGATCGGCCGGGTGGTGATTATGTTTATCACTTCTACCGCGACCCGATTTCGTGGTGGAGAGGTCCTTGATCCTTCTCCGCCCACGTTGCCAGAACTCTGACCAGGGCCTTTAACGAACCTGGTGAGGTGGCCTCTTCTGATTAGCTCCTTAATCTCCCTTTGAAGGGTCTTGCAGTCCTCTGTGGAGTATCCGAGAGATCGATAAAAATCGCAGTATTTGGCTAGATTTCATTCCTCCGCCTTCTTAAGTGGTTTTGGCCACTTAAGGAACTTCTCCCTACAGATCTACATAAGGACGTTTGAGCGCGTATCAGTCAAGGGCGTTAGGCTGATGGGCCTGTAGTCCTTGCACTCTAGCGGCCCAGTCCTGTGGCGCTTGATTACCACCGTTGTGTTTCCTCTTTCCTTCAAGTGGGAAAGAGCGAGGCTGTTCAGGCCGATCGGGACGTTTGGCCTCGTTGGCCTCCTCTACTGCCACATAAGCCCAAGTGATAGCCTCCGCTTTTCGAAAGGTCTGCGGATTCTTATGCGCCAGGTGCTTAAAGAACTCTCTATGCGCCAACGCCGAAATGAAACTGGCCAGTTTCATTTCCTCCATGAGTCGGGGGATCCGCCTGACTTTTGCCACGAAGCGATCTAGAAACCTCCGTGAGTTCTCTCCATGCTTCTGCTTGATGTGCGACAGATGGCATGGCTATTTTTCCTCTCTGCGGCTGGAGGCATACTGAGACAAGAAAAGATCCACAAGCTTCTGAAAACTTCGAATCGAGTCTGGGGGGAGATGATGGAACCAAATGTGTGCGTCCCCTTTTAGAGTGAGAGGGAAGCAGCGACACATGACTGCATCGTCCAGCCCCTGTAGATCCAGATAGGTTCAGAAGTGGGCGAGATAGTTGATAGGATCCGCACTCCCATTGTAAGAGTTAAGGGTTACCATTTTAAACTTCGCCGACATGGGTTGGTTCAAGATCTCTGTCGTGAAGAGAGATCTATTGATGTTGGCTGTGCGCTCATCGTCTTTGAAGATGCGGTTCCATATCTTCTCTAGCCTCAGATCTGATGGAGCGGAATTAGCATATCTTTTGGTGTTGAGGTATATTCTCAACTCTGTTCTTTCCCAGGCTTGTCCAGCAGTAGGGTGGCTGCTGCCTCTAGCTGATCTCCCGACTCGGGAGGTTTCCTCCTGAGCCTGGGCCCTAGATTCCACTCGAGAGTATCTAGGGTTCCTTTGTTCCAGACTTTCATCCGGAGTACTGTTTGCATTTTAGAGAAAGTATGCTCAAACACTATTTGGAAGACTCTGTGATCTGGAGGCTTTGAGTGGGATTGGAAGGTGAGCATTTTAGAGAAAGTATGCTCAAGCACTGTTTGCATTCGTGGTTCAGATTGTATCAGAAAGTGTCTATCGTCTTAAAAAGCTTTCAGAGTGGAGACTCTGGGCTTATATGGATGGTGGGGAGAGCGACCTTCCTTGGCTAAGAAGGCGTGATCGTTAACCTGGCGTTGGGCGGCCTTCTTTAAGTTGGTGGACATGACTGGCGTGATTTGATAGATTATTTTTTTTCTGAACAGTGTAACGGATCTTCAAATTATCTATTTTTCTTTCATATTTTTGTGACCGTTAGACTTTATTGTTGGCAAGGAGAGAGAATCTGGCGCCTTTCTCATGGGAAAGGCGCTAAATCTGTTGCTGCCTTTTTAGAGGGGAGATCGACCTTACGGAAAACGTGTAATCAGAAAAGGATCGTTGCTTTTCGTGTACGGGATTGCCTACCAAACTTGGCCTGGCTCGTATTAGGTTTAGCGTCTTTTTATAGCCTACTGCTACAATACTTCCGGTCAATAGAAATGTTGACTGTCTTGAGGGAGCGTTTTGATCGTTTATTTGTGCGCCGGGCGGTCAATGCTAGCACATTGACCGTCTAACGCGCGTCTAGATCTTTTTGGACTTTGGGCCACTTTTTTTATTGGGCC
>JAODPA010068564.1:0-10169 GCA_025585075.1 Nepenthes mirabilis | reverse complement strand
ACAATATACTTAAAAATGAACAACTTTGATGTGTCATCAAAACCGAATTAATATATAGATTAAAGAGCCAAGAACTATTTTATACTATCCGATTGGTCTGATGTGGGTCTGGTTTTCGTATACTCCGAATATAAATCCTGTATAACACAACAAATATATGGTCAAAGGATTGGCGGGACTCACACCTCGGCATATTCTCCGATGTTCCTGTCAGTAATTTTTTTTTGTAGAAAGAAAAGAGATGATGTAAAATAAAAATATTTGTAAAAATAATTTTTGTGATATATGCTTAGTGAAAAGCGTCTTAATGAGAGAAAATGCACTTGAAGCGTCTTAAGATTATCCTTTTCTAACTTTTTAGGCTTTTTAGTTGAACGTCGTCTCTCTTTCCTATTGAAAAGGAGGGGTTTATATAGAAATAAAGGATAGTTGATCTTTCCTACTAACCGTTTAAGGAACCATCTAGATGGATAAGAAGATACTGTCCGGCTGGCGGATCCTGACTGGCAACTGAGTTCGTTAAATTAGATAAGAGAATGAAGCTATCTGTTCTAATCTACTGGAGTCGGTTCTATCTTCATTCAATAAGTAAACTGTTCAAATAAAACTGACAGGCTCATATACCAACTTTGGGCTATATGGACCTACTTGATCTCTATTTTATTAGAGGTTGAATTCTTTGATAGATTTTCCTTTTGGACTGTGAACAACTATACCAATCAGTACCCTCCCATACCGGGAGACTTGAAATTCAGCCTCCCGATATGATATTCAAGGACAGTCAGTTATCCGAACCCATATTCTTAGTCCAAAGGACTTCATTAGCTGGCTAAATGAGGACTCTTAGTCCGACGAGCTTCATTAGATATCCAGATGATGGCTCCTAGTCTGATGAATTTCATCTGTGCCACTAGCAGCAGTATTAAATGTGAGCTTAATCGAGTCCCGTGCCGTTCTCAGAAGTGTATCAGCCATCATTATTTACTTCAGATGAGTGACGTGTGCATAGCCTATAGGGTGTTGACATGTATCTCTGTCATGATGAGGCACGTTTTTTTAAAATTTTCTCATATGGTGTCGTTTCGACTCAAAGAGTTTTGCTTTAAATTGTTTGAAATCTTTCATTCTCACAATTTTTTGAAAGCCTTCCGTTCTTTACTCTCCTTGAACCCGTTTCATCTTCTTCCTCCTTCCAAAATTTCACAATCTTTTTCAATGGCTCCTCAAGTAAATAACATCTAGTCCATTCTCACATTGGCCGAGATTAACTACCTTCGTGCTCGGTATAAGATTCCGAGCTCGTTGGTATATCTCTTACCTAGAGTGGATGGATGAGCTTGTTTTCTACCAAAAGGATATATTATTGTATACGAAACTCATCTGAAAAGCGGGCTTCGATTTTCAATGGTACTAGAGCTGTATAGAATCATGATGGCTCTTCATATCCCAATTGCAACCTAATGCTGTTAGGTATTTAGTTTTTATATGTATTTTTGTATGTATTCTTGACCTATTGTTGGATACCAATACTGTATAAGTATTTTTTAGATTTCATCATGGAAAAGATTAGATCTCAGTCTCTCCTTGCCCTGAGTTTTTGTAGAGTGAGGGAAACCTTGACTTAACCGAAAGATGGAAAGACTGATTCTTATTCTTGGTGACTCCCTCTGGATGGGAGCTCTCTAATGAATGTAGCCGAATTTTAGTGTCATTCAATACTGAAGTGTTCAAACACGAGAATGAGTCGACTGAAGCATTGATAGATCTTATTAAAGAAAAAACCAACTTCTTCAACAAGAATAAGAAAAACCGATGACTACTGGCTCATTCTCTAATTCAAGCCAAATGCGAGCCTCTTTTGGAGGGGTCAGATGCGCCTTCAGCACTGTTGGTTCCTAAGAGAAAATTGAAGAGAAAGCAGAGGCCTCTATAAATAAGCAAGCCTTTGGCCCAGGTGCCCAATCGTAAAGAGGCCTCGTCTGGGTCCTCCTCCTCTGAGAAAACCACCATCGACCAACTTGTTAGGAGAAAGAGGTCGTCGGTGAGGATGGGCCCAATTTTTACTTCTTCTTCGGCCCAAACGTCTGGGGCTATCGGACCAGATGAAGGTTATGAACTTTCAGAGTCTGCTGTAATGGGTGATACTGAGGTTAGAGCTAAAGACATTCCTATCCTAACTCCAACCCTTACTTTATCTGGGGTGCTGGCCATTCTGCCATCTCTTTCTGAGGAGCCCTTGCCTGATCTTCTTGCCAACTTTGTAGATTATATTTTTTCGATTAGTGAGACTTAGTCTGGGGAGACCGAGGAGGTGCCTTAAGTCGAGGTTCTGGAGGCCAACGTCTTAAAGGTGGTCGTCCCGAAACTTCTTACGGAGGTTATCGAGGAACTGTTTTTTAAGCCCCAAGCGTCTGAGGCCAGAGATGAAGACGAGGCTGAAGGATGAGTTAAGGTGGCAGACATGCCATACTTGGAGGCCCCCACATCTGAGGTTGAGGGGGAAGCAGCATTCGAGGTAGTAGTTAGAACATTTGGTTCTAAGCCCCCCATTCTTGAGGTCTAGGAGGATGTTTTTGTTGAAGGGCTTAGTGAGGCAGTTGAGATGGCCGCTACAGAGCCCTCGGAGCTAGAGGTCTAAGAAGTTTTAGAGGTTCCTACAAGTGATGCTCCCACAGGGAGCTCATCCTTCCCTGAGGTATTGGCTGAGCCTTTCCTTAGTTCCTCTATTGTTTGTTTTTACAGTTGCTAACTTGTTCAGATAACACAAGTTGCTTGAGACGAAGTAGAAGTACTCTCTTCTCCGTGACTAGAACTTCAGACTGGAGAGTGAGCTTTGGACTTCCATCAGTTTAAATGATATCAGGCAGGTAATGGAGTATAAATATTGGGACAGTATCGGCCTTTGCTGACACATCATTAAGATGGTGGCTCCTAGCATTCCCATTTCCATATTCCATCCAAAAAACGCTAACATTCGAAACAGATCAGATGTGTTGTACCGTCCCAGAAACAATGTAGAATCCTAGGAGCCTTTGCTAGAGACCTCACAGCCTCATAACCTTGCTACAATTGTGTTTATCTTCTTTCTCTCTCTCTTTGTTATTTATACATACATATATAATTATATACATGTAAGTTCGTTCGGTATTATAGACGTAAATGCGGGGCTTTTGATATGACTTAAGCTGTCATCTATACGTGACTATTGTCGCTCGGACATGCCAAAGGGTATGAGAGCTTTAGTGTGTTTGACTTAAGTTTTTAAGACATTGATCAGCTGACAATATTATCTCATTTAATTGGAAGTCTTTATATTCGAATTTTAAGGAAACCCCCTAAGTTCTTAGCCTTCTGTCTCACGAGAGCCGCTTGGTACTGTGACCAAACTTTACAATTCGACCTTGTTAGGACCGCTCGATAACATAACTGAGTTTTATTGACCGCCAAGTGATGGTTCAAGAGGCAAGTGAATGGACCTCATCTGACTTAGGGGCAGTTTAGATCGTGTAATTTTATAAAATGATAAATAAGTATTCACATGAATAAAAAATAATTAATTATTTATTTTATTAATAAAATGTAACACAATTTAAAAGCATTCTAGATGATACATATTAACTTTACCTAGCCACACGTACATTTACTGATAATATTTTTTTGATGTAAACGACATTCTATGTTTTAGAGACAAGTTTGCTATTTTGGGTGCGTAACTTGTACGCCTCGTTTTAGAGAATAGTTGAGACAAGGAAAAGTTTTTTCCGATTTGGTGAGAGTTTATCCCGATCGGTATTCTTGCCGGTAGCTTCAATACTCGTATGACTAAGTCTCCCACTTTTAATTGGCACGCTTTCACTTTCTTATTATAATATCGGACAATCCATTACTGATAAACTGCTATTCGCAATTGTGCCATGTCCCTAGTCTCTTCAAGTATGTCAAGATTTTTTCGGAGCCTTTTAAAATTGTTGAGTAAATCAAAACATTTGACTTAGAGATTGGGCAGTTCAACCTATATTGGAATGACATCCTTGGTCCCATAGTATAGAATAAAGGACGTCTCACAGGTCGACTTTCTGGACGTTGTCCTATAGAACCATAATACGAATGGCAGCTCATCTATTCATGAACCCCCAACACTTTTAAGCTTTATTTTTAAACCATACAATAGTATGCGGTTGGTAACCTCCACTTGTCCGTTGGTTTATAGGTAAGTCACGGAGGTGTGAACTTACCTTATCATCAAATTAGTATAATATTTTTTGAACCGCTTGCTAGTGAATTAGATCCCATTGTCGATCACTATGACTTCTAGAATATCAAATCTACATACAATATTCTGACGGACAAACTTTATTATATTCTGCTTGGTAATCTGAGCCAGTGAAATAGAATCGGCCCACTTCGTGAAATAATTAATCCCGACGATCATGAACTTTATTTGTCCGGACGCAATGGGAAGGGGTCGAGGATATCGAGCCCTCATTTTGTGAATGGGCAGGGCGACTACAGAGCTTAGAGCTCAGTATGTGGTTGATGGGTGAGGTTCCCATAGAGCTAGCAATTCTTACATTTTCATACAAGGTCCATGGCGTCGTGCTTCATAGTGGACTAGTAGTAATTTTTTCGCATAAGTTTGAAAGCGAGGTTTTTACCCCCAATATGAGATCTATAAATTTTGAGGTGTACCTCTCCTAGCGTATAGTCAGCCTCTTCTAATGCAAGACACCATAGGTATGGGACGGAGTATCCATGTCGGTACAACTTTTCATTCATGATGGTATACCAATTACCTGTCTTTTTTATGCGTTTGGCCTCATCCAGGCTCTGTGGTAGCGTGCTATCGGGCAAGTATCTTCTGTAGGGAGTCATCCAACTCTCTGTATCGACTATTTATATCATCTCTGCTTCTGGGTCGTCTATACTGGGAATTTCAAGGATTTCACACATTTTGCTTGCGCACTACTCAGGGTCTCTGGTCGCTGTGACCTTTGTTAATTGGTCTGTTTTTCGATTCTCTTCCATTGGGATGTGGATCATCTCCACATTATAAAATGCCAAAATTAAGCCTTGAACTTTGAAGAGATACTTGAAAAATGTGAGTTGGAAGCCTCAAAATTTCCTCAGGTTTAGTTGACAACCAATTCTATGCCACTGTAGATGGTCAGGTTCTTGGCTGCACACTCTTTAGCCAATCTAAGTCCGGCAAGCAACATCTCGTACTATATGACATTATTTATCGTCGAGAACCTGAAGGTCATTTAGTACTTTATTTCTGACCCATCAGGAGTTCTTAAGATCTTGCTGGCACCACTGCTTTTTTGTATTGAAGATCCATTCACGTGTAGAGTCCATACAGGAACCCTTTGTTGACCGTTGGTCTCAACGAGATCGAGGGTTTTGGAGTTAGAGTTATTGTTTCAATAATGAAGTCTACCAGGGCCTGGCTTTTTAGGGTCAATCTCGATCAAAATTTCACGTCAAATTCGTCCAACTCAATGGCCCCCTTGACTAGTTATCTTGTCATGTTTGGCTTCTACAAGATTCCTTTAAGCGACTAGTTTGTTTGAACGAAAATTTTGTGTTCGTGGAAATAAGGACGGAGTTCTTGGGCAGAATAGACATGTGTCTGGGCCATCCTTTCAGCATGAGAATATTGGATCTCCGGGTCAATTAAGTCCTTGTTGATATAATATACAGGTCGCTACCTATCGGACTGTTGTTGAATCAAGATCGAATTCAAGGTAATGTCAGATACTGTAAGGTACAAATATAATTCCTTGCCTTCTTGAGGGAAAGTAAGAAGTGGTGAGTTCGAGAAATACTCCTTGAGCTCTCGAAATACAACTTCACAATTGGTCATCCACTGGAAGCTGACGACCTTCATCCCTTTCAAGGCTTTGAAAAAGGGAAAATACTTCTTTGTTAACTTAGCCAAAAAATAGGAAAGTGCAACTAGCCTCCCGATGAGCTTTTGGATTTCTTTCACAGTCCAAGGTGGGTCATGTCGAGAATAGCCTTGATTTTTTCAGGGTTTGTTTCAATCCCTCGATGTGAGACAATGAAATCCAAAAACTTTTTTGAGGTCACTCCGAACGTACACTTTGTCGGATTGAGCTTTATTTGGTGTGTTTAGAGGACATTGAACGTCTCGTTTAGACCATGAATATGGTCATTGGTCGCTCTATTTTTGACGAACATGTCATCCACATACACTTTCATATTTCGTTTGATCTGACCTTCGAATATCTTGTTGACAAGCCGTTGGTAGGTGGCACCACTATTCTTTAGTTCGAATGGCATAATTTTATAGCAGTATATCCTTTGGTTGGTCATGAACGATATGTGATCCTCATTTTTTGGGCTCATTCTGATCTGATTGTAACCCGAATATGCCTCCATGAAACTCAATAATTCATGTCTGGACATTGAGTCTACGAGTAGATCAATCCTAATAATGGAAAACTATCCTTAGGACATGTTTTGTTAACATCAGTAAAGTTGACGCACATTCTTCACTTTCCATTACTTTTCTTGACCAGGACCATGTTAGATAACCAATCTCAATATTCGACCTCATTGAAAAATCCAGTATCGAGCATTTTTTTCACCTCGTCACGGATAGCAACCAATTTCTTAACCAAAAAATTTTTCCATTTCTGTTGGATAGGTTTATGACCGAGGTTTAGGGTCAACTTATGGACCATCACTCCAATTGATATTCTTGGCATGTTGCTAGGTGTTCAAGCAAAGACCTTGGATGGGTTCTGGAAGATAACTTCTTATTTGAATGTACTTCTTTGGCTAATTGGGATCCAAAGGAATTTGATCTATAGATTCTCTAGACTAGGCTTGTAACAAAATGGTATCGTCATGGAAGTTAAGATTCTCTATTGGTTGGTCATGGGGTGTATAGTGATTTGAAATAAGTAACAAGTCCGTTCGGTCATTTGATCGCCGAGGACCTCTCTTACAGCATATGAAGTGTGAAACTTTATTTTTAATTGTGGGATCGAGATCACTACCCCAAAAGGTCTACTATCAAGAATAATGTATCCTGGAGGCAGTCCTCGAATAAGTTTCTAGCGTAACTTCCACCTAGATGACCCCCTGAATGGGTACTGGTTCGTTGTCCAACCTGTATAAGGGTCCCTTGGTGGGTGTAATCTGACTTATTTTCAGACTTAATTTAAAATACACAACAAAATAAAATAAATTTGTAGAATTTTTATTATCAATAAACACTCGTTTCAATTAATAGTCAATATCGCCATCAGAGACGAGTGCAGATACAATCAAGGGATCAGAATGAGGAGGAGATATATGAGTCATATCTTCATTACTAAAACTAATGACATCATCCATAACTCCTACCTTCGACTTCTTGTTAACGATTCGGGGTATTGTTCCATGTTGTTCGCATCGTAACCATGTTAACGACCACGACTGCCACTTGGTTTCTTAGTTGCTCGACTTCACCCCCATTTGCTCCTCCAGAGGTCTGTCTAGGTCTTTATAAAAATCGGGTAGGGAGTCCTTTTCGGATCAAGTCTTGAATCTCCTTTTATAATATTCGACAGTCTTATGTGCTGTGACCCCCGCACCAATGATAGTGACAATACTTTGATTAATCCCCTCCATCTGAGTTCTTTAATACCATAGGCCATTTGAAGAGTTTTTTTTATCCCGAATCTGTAGCAAGATGTTGGTGCGAGAGTCGTTAAAAGGAGTCAAGCCTAGGGGCTTCACTCTTCCTCTTTTCATCTACCGTTCTCAGACAGAAGTGGTCCACACGGTCTAACTGTTTCACCTCGTTGGCCTCTTCAATTGCTATGTAAGCTCGAGTAATAGTCTTGGCCTTTTAGAACGTCTGCGGGTCCTTATAGGCCAAATACTTGAAGAAGTCCCTTGGCTCTAAGGTCGATATGAAGATATTCGGTTTCACCTTATCAGTGAGCTTAGGTATCTTTTGGGCCTCAGTTGTGAACTGAGTTAGGAATTTCTTTAAACTTTTGTTTTGCCCCTACTTGACATGAGTAAGGTGCCATGATAGATTCTCCTCCCTCCGACTAGAGGCGAATTGGGACAAGAAGCCATTGGTTAGATCTTGGAACGTCTGATTTGAATTAGGTTGAAACCAATAGAACCAAGTTTAGGCGTCCTTTTGAAAATCAAGGGAAAGCAAAGACATATTGTAGCCTCGTCCAAACCAAGAAAGTTCGGAGAGTGTAGAAATAATTAAGATGGTCCATTGGATCAGTACTCCCATCGTAAGGATTCAAGGCCGGCATCTTGAATTTATGAGGGAGTGAATGCGTTCGAATTTATATCGTGAATAGATATCTTCGTAAATCTATAGTTGGTCCACTGGCGTCTTCTTTGAAAATATGTTGCCACATTTTTTTTAATTTTCTCCTCCATTTGAGGACGGGCTTCTATCATCTTTTCCTTGAGAAAAATCCTCAATTTCAAGGGGTTCTATGACAGATCATGTTTTAACACCAATTAACAACTTGTTTATAATCAAAGATCTATACTAAATAGTATAAAATAATTCCTTGGACGTAAGATTTTCATATCGATTCCTTGACCAAAACCTATAAATAATAAAGATGACAAACACAGGACCTAAAAACAAGCACCACACATCCATGGCTTTGACACCGACACAAACATTGGTGACGACGTCGGACCTCGTTAAGGAATGACGCCTGCGAAAGATCAATCCAACATATATGTACATATCCAATAATATTTAGCAAAAGCAAAAGCACATCCAAAACAAACTTCCTCTATAACCTGTACAACGTGAAACATCCCGTTTTACTTCTACAAAAATAATCCAATATAAAAATAATAATCCTGCCTATGATCATCACAAAACCAGCAGCTCTGGACAACACAAAAATATCGAACAGGCTAGCAACATTGCCCAGAGATCCATAATACATCAAAAGCCATGTCTGAAACTAATGTAGCTAGCCTACAATAAATAAAACTGCCTAAACCTGCCAAATATACAATAATACATTAACATCAGAACAAACAGGCCTAATTTCTTCCAAATCTTTAATCTTGCTCATTGGATAAGAACTCATGTATCTTCTACTCATCTGAAAGTTCATAAAAATAGTAATAAAGTGAGTCAAATACTTAATAATGTACAATATATAAAAGAACATACATACTTTTAAGTTAAATACATATTAGAAGGGAAATAGAAATCGTGATCGTGTGCAATGGCTTAAAGATGTACAAAGGCCTTCATAATGCATATCTAATTTTCTTATCTTTATACTTAAACAGAAAACATACTTAAATCTTATTTTTCTTTACGGATTAGGGCCGATAGGTCTTACCTGCTATTGGAGTGGACTATCAAAAAAAGAATTATGTACGCTTCTACATAATTTAAGACCTCATGCTCCTATTCAAGACCTAGAGGTGAGTGGTCTACATATCTCCCTATAGATGGGGCCAAATATCATTTTTCTCTCCCCCGCAATAATAAAGGGATAGTTCTGGAATACCATTGCACTATTCTAAGCATGCTAAAAAATACTACCCGCTAAACTATCATCGGTCAAATTTCTTAACTTATCTTAAAGAAAACCCCACACATAGTTTCATAACACTTAGTTCTTGCACTATGAAGAACGGTTTATAAATCTTAACAAACTGTAGAGCTCTCTTTCATATTTTCATAATTCTTTTCAATGCATACATACTTGGTTCTTGTCATACGATATTCATATAACTTTAAATACATGCATAAATTGACAAGGAGCTTAGAAAAAGTTAGAAAAATTTTACTACATTGTACAAAACAGAAACATTATAATTTTCAGACCATAAATTTTACATATAAGGTACCTAACATAATTTTCTGGACATATAAGGTAATATATACAAAATACATGTAATAAAACATCAAATAACTAGAAATAAAAACGTTCACGAAGTTAGGGTTTCAACTTTCAGAGCTATATTTCACATAAATGCATGTACATTTATCACGTCTATCCTTCAAATCAGAAGGTAAGGTTAACAATGTAAGCACGTTTTTCACATATATACTTTGAAATCGGAAAGCAAATTGACATTGTTAAAGACATTTGTCTTATTGGCATATTCCGTGACCATATGTATTATTTTATTGATGTCGGGTC
>JAODPA010068563.1:0-10171 GCA_025585075.1 Nepenthes mirabilis | reverse complement strand
TCATTCATGAGTTGAATGAAAAAGGAGAGAAAGAGAGAGAAAATGGAGAAGATAAAGGTTGGTGCATCATGTAGAGTTTCGAATCGTATTCGAATTGTATTCTAATTTTCACCGTCCTTAGGTACGCTATTCTTATAGTTGCAAAAAATATCTTTACCGGTTATATTTTTATTCTTTCGTCTTATACTTAATATTGTTTGGTCTATTTATTATAAGGTGTCTAGTCATTATATTTGTAGGATTTGTATAATAGTTATTTCACGGTGTCTAGTCCTTATATTTGTAAGGTCTGTATAACTATTGTTCCAATGTGTCTAATCCTTATATTTGTGAGGTTTGTATAATCGGCATTTTTGTAGTGGATTTGTTTGGACATATTGTCCCGTGGCTTTTTTCTCTTATTCTTAATAAAATTTTTCATGTAAAAATTATATTTTACCTCATTATTTATGATTGTTGTTTACTCATGGTATGTTATCGAATATTTTTTGCAATTCAAATGAGTGGTGCAACTCCCAACAAGCGGTATTAGAGCTCTTGCTAATACCAACAGCTAAAGCATATATGAAATACACAAACAGTAAAATAGAGAGTAGAACATGTAAATAATCAACTTCATGGAGCTGTTTGTGTATTAATAAATCAGAAATGATTTACGATGAGAAGAATCAACTACTTATATAGTAGTTGCAAACCAATTACAACCATTGGATGACAAACTACGTAGGCTAATAATCTCTGCCATTTAATGGAAACACAAACATGTATCAAAACTAAATTTACATTTGTTTAACAAGTTGAAACATTAGGAAACACAAATTATGCTTCTTCTAATATCTATTCGTGTGCATTGTAATTAATCAATCTGATGCGTCCTGAATCCAAATTTCAAATGATTTTGCGTCGAGCTGTCCGTCGGATTCCAATTTTCATCCACCGAGCTTCGGATCCTGCACACCACAACTTAAAATGAGAAATCAGTTAACTGCGAGATTTGGTTCCACCAAAAGTATTTCAACGCTCAAGTTAATAACGAGCATTCTGAGAAAAAGAAGGTAAAATACAGTGGATGCAAAGATGGATGCTAGGAGTGTGTTGGGAACGATGGTGGGAGATGCACCTATGGAGAGAGTGGCTAGGATTATGGAAGCTTGCGAGAAATAGTTTCTCTCAGTACTCAGCCCGTAGGGAACTAGCAGCGGAAAGAATAGGAGCGAGTGTTGGAAAGTTTGAGAGTCTAGAAAGTTTCTGTAACCTTTGGTTTGCTAGATGGCATTGAGTAGGCAAGAAAGAGCATGCCCGTGGAGTGATTCTCCATGGCCTATTATAGCCATGGGCATCCGCTACCTTCCTTACGTAGCAAGGTGGGATGCCCTCCTCCTATGGGGATCATTGCCTTTCCTGTGTGGATACGGGCGCCATTCTTGGCTACAATGGTTAAGAAGGTGGATCCCTTTCCTTTCGCGCATGGAAACCGTTTGGGTTCCCTCCGTGGATTGTGCGCTGATTCGTGCACTTTCCTCCCAAGATGCGCTCTGATCCTGGGAGGTTGCCATTATAGTGGTGGAGATTACCTTTCTCAGAGATGCGGAGAATCAAGGTAGATGACTGTTGAGGCCTGGGTAGGTACGTGTGGGTTGATTTAGACATGGGCCGTATTTATCTTAGACCACGACTGGCCAACTTGCTACTCATCCGGTTAATGGCAACATTGACCGTCCCTGGTACAAATGGGTCGTTGTTGATTTTGAGCCACTTACGCCTTTTGAGCCGGCCCACTATTGGCATCCCCATCACTAGCCCTCCAAACTGGTGGCCTAGGACTCTGACCTATGGCATGTTCACGATGGGATGCGTTTGGTTGTTCCCTAGATCCAAAACTTCAAACGGGTTTGTTGACTGTTGCGCTTGAATCTGATGGATGGGGCAAAAAGAATCGTTGACCGGATTTATTGTCCGCAATGTTAGAATCCGGAGAACTGAGCTGGAAAGAATGCTGATCAGATTCATTGACCGCAATGTTAGAATTTGGAGAAATGAACCGGGGGGAGAGTGTTAACCGGATTCGTTGATCGCAACGTTAAAATTTGGAGAACTTAGTTGAAAAGAAAGTTGATCGGATTCATTGACCGCAACATTAGAATCCGTAGAACTAAGTTAGAGAGAGTGTTAACCGGATTCGTTGACCGTAACGTTAAAATCCAGAGAACTGAGTTAAAGAGAGAGTTGACCGAATTCGTTGACCGTAATGTTAGAATCCGGAGAACTAAGCTGGAAAGAGTGTTAACCGGATTCGTTGGCCGCAACGTTAGAATCCGGAGAATTAAGTTGGAGAGAGCGTTACCAGATTCGTTAACCATAACGTTAGAATCCAGCTGAGCTGAAGAAAGAGTTGACCGGATTTGTTAACTGTCACATTAGAATCTGAAGGATTGAGCTGGAGAGAGCATTGATCGGATTAGTTGACCATAACATTAAAATTCGAAGAACTAAGTTGGAGGGAGTGTTGACCGGATTTATTGACCGCAATGTTAGAATCCGGAGTACTGATCTAAAGAGAGAATTGACCGGATTCGTTGACTGCAACGCTAGGATCTGGAGAATGGTGTGGGTTGAGAATGACATCGGACGGGCAATCGAAGGGCCGCAGAGTTGTTTCAATACTCTGAGTGGCCCGTTGTTCTATGCCACGTGTCCGTTATGATTGCCGCGCCTCTTTGATGCGTTGCTTCACTTCGATGGTGACGGGCTTTATAAAAACCACACGACAGTTCAAATTTTTCACACCTTTCTTCCCAAAAAATTCTAAGTCTTCGTCTCTCTCCCTGCTTTATTCTCATGGCTCCTTCAATCACTGAAATTTGCTCAGTTATTTTTACCAGTGAAGTGAGGGAGTTATACATTGAGTTTAATATCCCATCACACATTGTATTTTCGATGCCTGGGGAGCAGGATAGGGCTTGCTTGCCTATTGCTGGCCACATCACTATATATGAGGCACACCTGCAGAGTTGGCTTCGCCTCCCAGTTCTAGAGGAGCTACTTTGCATTCTCACGGCATTTGGTGTTCCTATCGCACAGCTTTACGCGAATGCCATGTGTTACATTTGTTTGCTGTGCATATTCCTCCGCCACCATTTGCGGTTGTTGATGGTAGAGGTCGTCAGGGTGATATTCCGGTTCACCCAGAGTAGGGACTGGATTTTCTTGTCTCCCCAGGAGCTGCGTATTAGTAGAGCGATTTACGATTCCGTCAAGAATTGAAAAGACTGATTCTTCATTGTTTGTATTGTTAACGGCTGACCCTTGTCTAGGGATTAGGGTAAGGTCCCCGATGATTTCACCGAGAAGCCCACCAAGAAAGAGATCGAGGTAGTGGAGCCACTGCTTCAGTTGGTAAGGGGGCACCTCTCCGAGTTTAGGGGGGATGACTTGGTGTCCAGGGCGGAGGATAGGAGAGCTCGTTGGGGTCCTCTCTCACCTGTCTAAAAGTTCAAGACTCCTCCATCATAGGCATTGTAGCCCAAGGGGAAGGTTGGCACTCTCACCATCAATGATCCTTCTAGTAGTCTCAGGAAGAAGAGGGCTGTGCTAGTTGAGCCCGTTTCCTCGTCGTTTACCAAGCCAAATTACCGTATGGTCGGTCGACTGACTGGTGTCAGTGAGCGCTTTAGTGTTGAGGCTTCTTGTCGGATTTTGGACCTGATGAGAGAGCTGCCATGGGAGGCGCTATTGTTGTGCCATTGCTACCGGGTGACACTGGCGCTTGAAGCCGCCGGATTGGAGGAGCCAGCCGCTGAGATGTCTGCGAAGCCAGAGGAGTTGGCCATCGGAGAGCTTGCTAAGGCGGTTGACATTATTGCGGAGCTAGCACAGGAAATTGTCGCTCCAAGTTTCCCGATTGTCCTGCCTGAGGAGTCCGTCGGAGAAGCTACCGTGGAGCGGGCTTGGGAGGCTACCGCTCCAAGCCTCCCACCATCAGGTCCTAAGTCACAGGGCCCATCATGAAGGAAGAAATGAAAAGTAATCCCGATAATTTCTTCGAAGCTTTCCCTTTCTTCTTTCTCCGCTGTTGTAACCTAACTTCTTTTTATTTCTTGCAGTAAGAGAAGATAATAGGCGTAGTGGTTAAGGGACTACGCCAGCTGGAGGCAGTGCTTGAAGACCGGGAGGAGGAGATTCTCCAACTAGAGAAGCAGCTGAGCCAGTTGAGCACTCAAGTTTGAAAGCACCAGGAGGATAAGGCTACACTCTAGTTAGAGCTGTTTGAGCTGAAGGCACAGTCAGCAGGGTTGGAAGAGAAGGTCCTCTGGGTGGAGAGGCTCACGGATAAGCTTCAGGTGAAGATAGTCTCGTTAGAACACGAGTTGTCCACTCGTCTGCGCCTTCAGGAGGTCACTCAGGTGCTGTGGGCTAGGCTCTGGGAAGGCGTCAACATCTATCACTGGATTGTCAAGGTTGTGGATCCGGACTTTCCTACTGACATCCTTGACCCCTTGAACCGTGGCGCCTAGCAGTGTGGGGACCTGGTTGACTTCTCTCAGGGTGCACAAGGGCCTCTCCCGCATCCTTCTGGGAGCTCTGCCCCTTAGTTGGGATTTTTGTACTTTGGTTTTTGTTTTTTATTGTACTTGTAAATGAGCCTTACTAATAAAGAACAGACTTCATTGACACATCGAGTTTCAAGACCTTTTTTGGCTTTCCTTTTAGTCATTTCTTTTTGCGCTGGTCAGCCGATCGGCTTTTTGCACCTCGTGTGGAACAAATCGACGACCGTCACAGCCTGGTTGTTTGGAGACGTGTGTCGTGCCCTCAGAGGGATCCTTAGTCCCCGATGAGACATCAGGATAAGTCATTGTATCAAGTCACTTTTACATACGAGCACACTTTTTATTTAACCAGTTGAGCTTTCGTATTATGTGGAACTGCCCATGTTTTGATTCTTAGCGGCCAGCCTTGGAGCCTTTGTTCTTTCACATTTTATCCGATTTATTGACCGTTGTATGCTGACTGTACTATCTCCTGCAGGAGGAGGCTATCACGCGTGCCGTTTAAGCCCCCCTAAGGTTTGTTATTAGACCACGAATGGGCCATTTGGGATGGAACCAAGGTTTAAGTCAAACACTAACGGGTAGCTGGGCATGGGGCCAAAGTTTATTTCGATCACTTACAGGCTACTTGGATTACCAAGGTTTAAGTCGGCCGTTAACAGGCCACTTGGATGACTAAGGTTTAAATCGAGCTGCTTGGATGACCAAGGTTCGATTGCGAGCGAGTGAAAACTCGTATGACTTAGGGGCAGTATAGGTCGTCTATTTTTATGCAACTTGCAATCAAGTATTCACACGGAAACAAAGAGAAAGAAAAGAAAACAACATGCAAATGAAAAGGGAAAAGAGCATCTTTTATTAATCAATAGTTCATGTTACAACCACGTCCGTGGGACCAACTTGCCATTTTCGGTTTAGAGTTTATATACTCCATTCCGTAGAATGGTTGAGACAAGGAATGGGCATTCCCAGTTTGGGGAAAGCTTGTTCCGATTGGCTGTTTTGCCCCTGTCTATTATGCTTCGCAAGACCAGGTCTCAAACTTTAAATTACCATGCTTTTACTTTCTTGTTATAATAATGAGCAATTCGTTGTTGATAGGCGGCTGTGCGTATCCTGGCAGCGTCGCGGGCTTCCTCTCATAAGTCCAGGTGTTCCCTGATCTTTTGGGAGTTGCCAAGTGGATTGAAGGTTTTGACCCTAAGACTTGGGAGCCCGATATTAACCGGTATAACGCTTCAATCTCATAATAGCGGCTAAAGGGTGTCTTACGAGTTAGTTCATTAGGAGTTGTTCGGTATGACCATAGCACAGAGGGCAGCTCGTTGATCCAAGAGCCCCCTGTGTCCTCTAACTAGGTCTTTAGACCATATAGTAGCATCTAATTGGTGACTTTCACCTGTTCGTTCGCTTCGGGTATGCTATCAAGTGTGAACCAATCCGATGCCCAGACTGGTGCAATATTTGGTAAAACGTTTCTCCAAAAATTTGGTTTTATTGTCAGTCACAATGACATCGGGAATAATAAATTTGCTCACTATACTCTGGCGAATAAATTCTAGGGCATTGTGCTCGGTGCTCTTGACCAGTAGAACAGCTTCAACCATTTAGTGAAGTAGTCTATGCCTACAATGATGAACTTCATTTGTCCGATTGTAATGGAAAATAGGCCAAGAATATCAAGCCCTTATTATGCAAAGGGTTAAGGTGCTTGGAGAGATCTCAACTTTGCGGGTGGCTGGTGGTGGAGGTTGCCATGGAGTCGACAATTCTCATACTTCTTCACAAACTTCAGGGCGTCCCACTTTATCATTTGCCAGTAATATCCCTGGCGCATGACTTTTAACACTAAGTTCTTGCCGCCAATGTGTGATCCACATATCCTGAAATGGACTTTGCTTAAAGTGTAGTGGCCTCCTCACAAGTAAGACATCAGAAGTACAAAGTCGAGTATCCTCGGTGATATAGCCTTCCGTCGACTATGGTGTACTAGTCGGTCGTCTTTTTGATCTACTTAATCTCGTCTGTGCTTTCCGGCAATGTACAGTCTGCCAAATACCTTCAGTATGCCGTCATCCAGTTTTCGCCATTGGAGGCTTCCATCACTTCCTATTCCTCCATGCTAGGAGTGCCCAAAACTTTCCGCATATCCCTTGAGTACTACTCTGGACTTTCGACCGCTGCTGCTCTCACGAGCTGGTCGGCCTTTTATTTTTCAGTCTTGAGGACGTGGATCGGGTTTAACTTATCAATTCTCCAAATTGTGTCCTTCACCTTAGCCAGATACTTAGCCAAGAGAGGGTTGCACGCCTCGAAACTCCCGTTGATTTAGTTGACAACTAATTCTGAGTCGCTGTAGATGGTCAAGTGCTTAGCGGAGCACTCTTTGGCTAGTTGCAATCTGGCTAGTAGAGCCTCATACTCGGCAACATTATTGGTGGCTAAAAATCAAACTTCATGGAGTATTTCACCTCAAACCCATTTGGGGTTCTTAGGACCACTCCAACACTGCTGCCTGAGTTGGTAAACGAATCGTCCACGTTGAAGACCCATTCTGACTCTTTTGGGTGGTTATCTTTGTCCTTAGTGTGGTGCTCATCGATGATCGGGGTCGTGATCTTGACGATGAAGTCAGCCAGGGGCCTGCCCCTTGATTGCTGGCCTGGATCAAAATTTAATATCGAACTTTTCTAATTTGATGGCCCACTTAACCAATCATCCGAAAATATTAGGTTTCTGAAGGATGCCTTTCAATGGCTGGTCGGTCAGGACGACCACACGATGAACTTGGAAATAGGGTCTCAACTTCCGGGTTGAGAAGAGGAGTGCCAGAGTGAGCTTCTCAGTGCATGGGTAGCACATTTCCATGCCGGTCAATGTTTTGCTTACATAGTAGACTGGCCACGGTGTGTCAGAATCCTAGCATATAAAAATAGTGCTAAAAGCCGCCTCTGATACCGTTAGGTAGAGGTACAACTCTTTTCTGTCTCTTGGTGACGTCAGCAATGACGGGCTGTCCAGATACTGCTTCAGCTCATCGAAGGCGGCATGGCACTCTGCCGTCCACCAAAAACCATTCTCTTTCGTCCCCCTCAGAGCCTTGAAAAAAGGCTAATACTTGTCTCCCGACTTGGCCAAGAAGTGGGACTGTGCCGCTAGTCTTCGGATTAGTCTCTGGATATCCTAGACATTTTGTGACGGAGACATGTCTATGAGGGCCTTGATCTTCTCTAGGTTCGCTTTGATCCCTCATTGAGAGACGATGAAACTTAGGAATTTCCTTGAGGATACTCCAAAGACACACTTCGATGGATTTAACTTCACATGGTGTGCACGGAGTACCTCAAAAGATTCAGCCAGATCGCTAATATAGTCGCTGGTGGTCTTGCTCTTAACGAGCATTCGTCTACATACACCTCCATATTGCGGCTGATGTACTTCTCGAACAATTTGTTCATGAGCCTTTGGTAAGTCGCGTCCGCATTTTTTAGACCAAAAGGTATGACCTCGTAACAGTAGGTACCTTGATCGGTCATAAACGAGATGTACTCCTCATCATTTGGGCTCATCTTGATTTATTTGTAACCCGAGTATGTGTCCATAAAACTCAGCAGCTCGTATCTAGAGGTTGAGTCTACCAACATGTCAATTCTAGGTAAACGGAAGGTATCATTTGGGCAAGCTTTGTTGATGTTGGTGAAGTCGATGCACATCCATCATGTCCTATTACTTTTCTTGACCAAGACAACATTGGAGAGCCAATCTGGGTATTGGACTTCCCTGATGAACCCGGCGTCCAACAGCTTTTGCACCTCTTCCGAGATGGTTATGAGCTTTCGACGGAATGATTCCTCCATTTCTGCCTGACGAGCTTACGGTTGGGATCGAGACCCAACTTATGAACCATTTCTTCAGCCGGAATCCTTGGCATGTCAGCAGGCATCCACGAGAAGACATCCGCGTTTTGCCTCAAGAAGGTTATCAGCTCATCACGTAGGAGTCCGGCGAGTGAGCCCCCAATCTATACACACTTCTCTGGGTCCTCTGGATTCAGTAGTACGAGGTCAGTGGCCTCGCTGGATTACACCTACTGTAAGGTTGCTTCGTTTCGATGGTCCAACTCTTCTAGGACTTTTTGCTGCCGCCTGGGGCTATCTACGACACGTAGTACGTCCGTCCAGTCACTTGATCACCCAGCACTTCACCAATATCGCATGCTGTTGGAAATTTCATTTTCAAGTGTGGTATTAAGGTGATAGCTCTGAACGACACGGCAGGCCTAGGATGGAGTTTTATACGGAGGGTAGGTCAACAAATAGGAAGGTGAGTGTTTGGCTTGCCATCTTGATGTACGTGCCCAGGGTGACTTCTAACTGTATTGTCCCTTGGATGGCTATTGGCTTGTTATCTAGACCATACAATGGTCATTCGGCCCGTTTAAGTTTACTCTTTTTGAGCCCTAACTTAAAGAACGTATCAAGGTAAAGCAAAATCCTTTGAACTTCCATTATCGATGAAAACTTGTTTAAATTGGTAGTCAATAGTACCATCTGAAATGAGATTAATTACAACCAAGGAATCAGTATGTGGGAAAATTACATGGGCCATGTCGTTATCACTAAGACTAATATCATTTTCCTCCAGCATTTGCTTCTTGTGCCTAGCTCACCTCTCCTGGTGATCTGTCTGGCAGGCCTTAGGAGGCCTTGTGGTTACCATGTTGATCACATCGGCCACGACTTTATTCTGTGGTTGGGGCTGATCGGACCCTTCACTACCTAAGACATCAGAACTTTGCCCAAGGTTCCTCAGGAACCTGGTGAGATGTTCCCTTTGAATCAGCTCATTAATCTCCCATTGGAACATCTTGCAATCCTCCGTGGTGTGCCCTGAAGATCGATGAAAATTGCAGTACTTCACTGGATCTTCTCCCTCTGTGTTTTTCAATGGCTTTGGTCACTTAATGAACTTTTTCCCACAGATCTGCATGAGGACATTTGTGACGACCCGACTTTTATTACCAACAAAAGCCGTCGTCAATTTCCAAAGTCCTTACAAAATGATAAAAGATATAAAGGTGAACATAAAAATTTTTCTTCTCTTTTCTTCATTCAAACCTGAGATGCATTCTAAAGATTTATAATTTCATAAATCCCAAAGTATCATGGAAACATTCTAACAATCATAAGCAGCGGAATCAATATTACAAGTTTCCTCAAAACAAAATAAACAAAACTCCAAAATTCTGCTCCTGCCAGCTTAAACATTCAGCTACACCATAGGATTCTACTCAACTTCGTCCTCCATAAGCTTGCCATCTGAAAAGTTGCAAGAATGAGCTTACAAAGCCCAGCAGGATACTCATATGCAGAAAGCATAAGCATACATATAATTTCATCAAAATATATAGCATGGCATGAGAAAATTATCATAACGTTTCTTCTTCAGTTCTTATTCTTTTCATCATGTCTTCAGAAATTTCCTCAAAATCATTCGAAATTCATAACATCTTTAGGGACCGGACGGGAGCGGACAGCATCGAGGACGGGTTGTGTGCTACCCCACAACCTAAAGCCGTGTCCCCTCATTATGTTCCCCGGGGCGGGAGGTAATGCCTTTAA
>JAODPA010068562.1:0-10171 GCA_025585075.1 Nepenthes mirabilis | reverse complement strand
ATTTTCTCAATTCAGTTTATTTATTAAAATTTTTAATTTTGATAGAAAAAGAAAAGAAAGGAAAAAAAATTTACTACATCAATATTAATTGGCATTTAATCTATGTAAATTCATATTTAATGCTAATTTAAGCCACACCATTTGTTCTTTAGCTAGTTATTGGCCTTGTGAATAACAAAAATGTTAGAGGCAAAATAATCTACTATATTACACAGACGCTTATATTAAATTGACTGTAAAAATAAAGTCCAAAGGCCATAGAATGGAAATTTCAGACTTCTACTAATACTCGCATTCATAGACATATACATATATACATAGATATAAATTGAAAGATTGAGACACTTATGCATATGTATTTTAGGATCTATGGGATGGCCTCGCATATGGAATATCTGCTTCTCTGAATATTTATCGGTGATAAAAAAAATAAGAATTTCTTAAAATAATTAAATTTTAATTGCCTATTTCATGTGAACCATTAAAATTGATAGAAGAACGAATCTAAATCCATGTATTTTTATAGGGACTTATCTCTTGATACATTATCAGATTTAAATTGTTATATGGATTACAGAACCAATAAATATCCGTTGGGTTTGAAACGGATCCGATCTCCGTACACTTTTAATATGAATCCCATATAATATAGTAAAATACAGTCAAAAGATTGACGAGACTCACTCCCTAATATTTCTTCCGACATTTAAGTAGTATCTTCCTTTCAGTAAAGAAAAAGGAGGATGCAAGTGCTAATATTTGTAAAAATAATTTTTATTTTTGGTGTGTGCTTTTCATGAAACATCTTAATGAGAGAAAGTATGTTCACTTGAAGCATCTTAAGTTGTCTTTGGTTAGCTTTTATTTGGTTGAGCGTCATTCCCTTTTCCTATTGAGAATGAGGGGTTTATATAGAAGTTAGGAAGCGGTAGATTTTTTCTACTAATTGCTTAAGAAACTGTCAGGTGGATAAGACGCTGTTTAACTGGTGGTTCTAATTGGCAACCGAAACTGTTGAATCCAGATAAGATAAGGAAATTATTTCGATCAGTTAGAGTTGGTTCCGTTTTTTTTCAAGGTGTAAGCAGTTTGGATAGGGTCGATGGGTTTGTTTACTAATTTTGTGCCGTATGGGCCGATTGGACCTGCATTCTTTTATAGGCCGAATCCTTTGATGGGCTTTCTTTTTGAGTCAATAGCAATTATATCCATAACTAACCCCCCATGTCGGAAGGCTTGAAGTTCAACTTTTCGGCATGATATCTGAGGATAGTCATTTGTCCTAATCCTTCATTCTTTCACTTTCTGAAACCTTTCGTTATTTGTTCTCTTCAAAACCCTTTCGCCATCTCCTTCATCATCTGAAATCCTTCAACTTCAATGGCTCCCTTTGTTAATGACATTCAGTCGGTCCTTAAATTCACCGACATCGATTACCTCCATACTCGATATAAGATTCCAAACTCGTTGGTGTATCTTTTGCCTAGAGTAGGCGATAGAGTGTGTTCTCCTCCAGATGGATATAACACCGTTTACGAAAGTCGTCTTAAAGGAAGTCTCTGATATCCTTTGGCGTCGGAGTTATACAGAATAATGGTGGCCATCCACATTCCGGTCGCCAGACTGTAGCACAATGAAATTAGGTATTTAGTTTCTATATATATTTTTACTCGTATTTGTGGCCTGATGTTGGACACTAAGGTCGTAAATGTTATTCTTCATTTTCACCACGGAGTAGACTGGATTTCAGTCTCTCCACGTCCCAATTTTGTGTTGAGTGGAAAAAACCCTCACTCAACTAAGAGATGGAAGGACCGATTCTTATACATGGTGACTCCCTCTGGATCGAAGCTCTCCAATGAGTAGGGCCAAGTCTCTATGTTTTTTAATACTAAAATAATGGAGCATAAGAAGGAGTCGAATAAAGAGCTCACAAATCTCCTTAAGGAAAAAAGCGGGCTCCTTTTATGAGAATAAAAAAACCGATGGCCGTTAGCCAAGTCCCTTACTTAGGCCAAATGAGAGCCTATATCAGAGGGGTTGGGCATGCCTCTTGCACCTTCGGTTCATAAGAGGAAGTAGAAGAGGAAATAAAGGTCCCTTCAGATAAGTGAGCCATTAGCCCAAGCACCCGAGCACCAAGAGGCCTCGGTTGGGTCCTCCTCTGACGACAAAGCTATTATTGATCAGCTGGTAAGGAGAAATAGGCCGTCGGTGAGGATGGATCCAACTTCTACTTCTTCCTTGACCCGAACATTTAGGACCGTTGACTAGATGAAGGCTGTGAGCCTTCGAAGTCTGCTATTGATACTAGAGTTGAAGACGTTCCTATCCCTTCTCTAGTAATTGCTTCACTTGGGATGCCTACCATTCTTCTATCGCTGTCCAATATGCCCCTGCTCGATCTTCCTACCAGTTTTGTCGAAGGTGCTTCCTAAATCAGTGAGACTCAATTTGGGGAGGTCGAGGAGATGCCTCAAATCGAGTTTTCGGAGGCCAGCATCTTAGAGGTGGTTGTCTCAAAACTTCACGCTGAGGTCGCCAAGGCATCTTCTTCTGAACCCCCAATGTCCAAGGCTAGAGTCGAAGTCGAGGTCGAAAGATGAGTCAAGGTGACAGACGTGCCTCTCTTGGACGCCCTAGTGTCCGAGGTTGAGTCAGAAGTAGCTTCTGGGGTAGCAGGAGGAACATTTAGTTCCGAGCTCCCAACATTTGAGGTCAAGGGGGATGTTTTTATAAGAGGAGTCAGTGAGGTGGACGAGGCAACCGTTGCAAAGCCCTTCGAGCCCGAGGTTTAGGAGGTTTTCACAAGTGATACTCCTTCAAAGAGCTCTTTTTTTTCTAAGGTATTAGTCGAATCTTTCATCAATTCTTTTATTTTATTCTTTACAGCTTCTAACTTGTTCTCTTCTTACATGGCCCATCATCTCATTTTCATAGTCGACCACTTGTCTCACGATTACAACAAGAAAGAGAAGTTCTTAGCCATGGAGGAACATGCTTCCCATCTCGAACATGAGCTGTTTGAGATGAAGTAGAAGTATGTCATTCTTCATGACTAAAACTTCAAATTGGAGAGTAAGTTTCGAACATCGATTAGTCAGAATGACATTAGATAGATCATGGAGTGCAAATATTGGGACGGTATCAGAGTCTCTCCCGACACATCATCAATATGGTGGCTCCTAATATTCCTATTTTCATATTCCATCCTAGGAACGCCAGTGCTCGACATAGTTTAAATATGTTTTACTGTCTCAGAGATGATGTGGACTTCTGGGAGCCTTTATCGAAGATTTCATAGCCTTATCTTCCTCCGAAATAAACATTTATATTTTTTATCATTCTTATACTTGTAATATTTTTGTTATAGAATGAAACCTTTTTACAATGATGTCACTTCTTTCTCTCTCTCTCTGTCTTTGTCATTTATACACACATACATACATATATATATATATAAGCCGGCCGAGCCTTATAGGCTTAAATGCCAGGATCTTGGGATGACTTAAGCCATCGTCCACACGTGACTTTTGTTGATCGGACATGCCAGAAGATATTAGAGCTCTTTGTGTGTCTAACTTAAATTTTTTGGACCATAATCAGCTAACGATACTATCTTTCTTTAATTGGAGGTTTTTCTATTTGTACTTTAAGGAAGCCTCCTAAGTTTTTAGCCTTTGACATCATGAGGGTCGCTCAGTTCCTTGATTAAACTTTAATAATCCGACCTTGTTAGGGCCCCTCAATAACATGATCGAATTTTATTGACTACCAAGTGGTGGCTCGAGGGGCAAGTGAGTGAATCTCACATGACCTAGAGGCAATCTAAGTCATGTAATTTTATGAAATAACAAATAAGAACTCACATGAACAATAAATAATTATTTTATTAATAAAATGTAATAAATTTTACAAGCATTCTAGATGATGCAAACTAGTTTTATCTAGTCAGACTTATATATATTAATAGTACTCTTTTGAGGTGAGAAGTATTTTGAATCCTAGGGACAAATTTGTCTTTATAGGTGCGTAACTGGTACATCCTATTTCGTAGAATGGTCGAGATCAGGAACAACCCCTTCCAATTAGGTGAGAGTTTGTTTTGATCAGTATTCTTGCCGGTGGATTCAATATTTCATAGTACTATGTCTCTCACTGGCATGGTCTCACCCTTTTGTTATATAATCTTGTAACTTGTTGTTGATAAACTACCGTCCACAATCGTGCCATGTCTCGAATCTCTTCAAGTAGGTCAAGTTTTTTTTCAGAGCCTTTGTGAATTGTTGAGTTAATCAAAATATTCGACCCAGAGATTGAGTAGTCCGACCTCTATTGGTATAATAGCCTTGGTCCAATAGTATAGGCTAAAAGGTATCTCTCGGGTCAACTCTCTAAGCGTCATCCTATATAATTATAATATAGATAGCAGTTCGTCCACCCATAATCCCCCAGAATTTTCAAATTTAGTTTTTAAACCATATAATAGTGTGCGGTTGGTAACCTCCATTTATCCATTAATTTGTGGGTAGACAACGGAGGTGTGAACTAATTTTATTCTCAAGTTAGTATAATATTTTGTGAACTGCTTGCTAGTAAATTGGGTCCCATTATCGGTTACTTTGATTTTAGAAAGCCAAATCTACACACAATACTCTAACAGATGAATTCTGTTGTATTTTACTTAGTGATCTGAGCTAGTAGGATGGCCTCGACCGACTTTGTAAAATAGTTGATCCCAATGATCTTGAACTTCCTTTATTTGGACGCAACTGGAAAGGGTCCAAGGATATCGAGCCTCAATTGTGCGAATGGCCAGGGTGACTGAGGGGCTTGGAGCTCTGTATGTCGCTGATGGGTGAGGTTCCCATACATCTGACAGTTCTCATATTTTGCTATGAAACTCATGGCATTGTGCTTCATGGTGGGTTAGTAATAATCTTATCGCATGAGCTTAAAAGTAAGGTTCTTACCTCAATATGGGATCCGCAAATGTCGAGGTATACTTCCTCAAGTGCGTAATCAACCTCTTCTGGTGTAAAGCATTGTAGGTATGGAATAAAGTACCCACATCGATACAACTTTTTATCTATAATGGTATACTAGCTTACTCGCTTTTTCACATGCTTAGCCTCATCCGAATTCTCTGGTAATGTGCTGTCGAATAAGTATCTCATGTAGGGATTCATCCAACTATCAATATCGACTATCTGCATTATCTCTGGCTTTGGGTCATCTATGTTAGGAATACTGAGGATTTTACGCATTTCTCGTGCGTATAGCTCAGTGTCCCCAGTTGTTGCGGCCATTGCTAGTCGGTTTACTTTTCCGTTCTCTTCTCTTAAAATGTTCATCATTTTCACACTATCAAATGCCAAAATCAAGTCTCAAACTTTTGAAAGATTTTGAAAAGTTACAGGTTTGAAGTTTTAAAATTTCTTCAAATCTGATTGACAACTAGTTCTGAGTCACTATAGATGATCAAGTTTTAGGCTGAGTACTCTTTTGATAATATGAGTCTGGCAAGTAATACCTCATACTTTGCGACATGATTGGTCGTCAAAAATTCGAGGGTCATTGAATACTTTTTTTCTAACCATCAGGAGTTCTTAACACCACACCGGCTCTATAGTCTGTTTGCATTGAAGAACCATCCATGTGCAAGATCTATATAGGAGTCTTTTGTTGACCGTCAGTCTTATCAAGGTCAACGATCTCTAGAGTTAAGGTTGTTGTTTCAATAATAAAGTCTGGCAGAGCCTGACCTTTTAGGGTTGATTTCTATCAAAACTCCACGTTAAACTTGTTCAACTCAATGGCTCACTTAACAAATCATCCTGACATATCCGGCCTCTACAAGATTCCTTTTAGCGGCTAGTCTTTTAGGACAATAATTTTATTTACTTGAAAATAAAGACAGAATTTTTGGACAGAATATACAATTTTCGGAGCCACCCTTTCGGTATGAGAATATTAGGTCTCTTGGTCGGTCAAGATCTTGTTGACATAATATATAGCATGTTGCTTGTCGAACTATTATCGAATCAAGACCAAACTCAAGGCGGCATCAGACATTACTAGGTATAAATATAAGTCTTCGCCTTCTTGAGGGAAAGTATGAATGGTGGGTTCGAGAGATACTCCTTGAACTCTCGAAACGTAATTTTACAGTCGGTTGTCTACTAGAAGTCGGTGGCTTCCGTCCCCCTCAAAACTTTGAAGAAGGGCAAGTATTTTTCTACTAACTTAGCCAAGAAATAGAAGAGTGTTGTCAACCTCCTGTGAGTTTCTGAACTTCTTTCACAGTCCGAGGTGGAATCATGTCGAGGATTGTCTTATTTTTTAGGGTTTGCTTTATTCCCTGGATATAAGACAATGAAACCCAAAAACTTTTTCGAGGTCATTCCGAGCATACCAATAACTGGTCACTCTACTCTTAACGAGCATGTCATCCACGTACATTTTCATACTCCGTCCTATCTAGGCTTCAAACATCTTGTTGAGAAGCTGTTGGTAGGTGACATCCGCATTCTTTAGTCCGAATGGTATAATTTTATAACAGTATGTCCTTGGTCGATCATGAATGGCACGTACTCCTCGTCCTCTTGGGTCATCCGTATCTGATTATAACCTGAATATGTATTCATGAAACTCAATAGTTCATATCTGATCGTTGTGTCTACGAGCAGATCAATCCTCAGCAATGGAAAGCTATCCTTCGGACATGCCTTATTGACGTTTGTGAAATTGATGCACATCCTCCGCTTTCCGTTACTCTTCTTGACCAAAATCATGTTAGATAACCAGTTTGGATTTTAAACCTCCCTAATGAATCCAACTTTGAGCAATTTCTTTACCTCCTCATGTATGGCAACCAATTTTTTGACGGAATGATTCCATCATTTCTACCGGATAGGTTTGTGATCGGGATCTAAACTTAACTTATGGAGCATTACTCCATTTAATATTCCTGACACGTCGCTAGGTGTCCATGCAAAAATGTTAAAATTTCGTCAGAGAAAACTGATAAGTTGGTCTCGGAGGAATTCTAGTAAAGAACTTTCTATTTGAACGTACTTCTCTGGATCATTAGAGTCCAAAGGGATGCAATTTGTAGATTCTTCAGACTGGGCTTGTAATAAGGTGGTCTCGTCACAAAAGTTAAAATACTTTATTGGTTGACCAGGGGGTGTATGAGCAATTTGAGACAAGTAACATGTCTGTTCGATCATTTGATTACCAAGTACCTCTTCTACACCATATAGAATGGAAAATTTTATTTTAAAATGTAGGATCGAAGTCACTACCCCAAAAACTGTCAAATAGGGATGTCTAAGGATGGTATTGAAACCAATAGAAGGTCCACTACCAAGAAAGAAAGTGTCTTAGAGGAAGTCTTCGGATAAGTCTTCTATGTAACTTTAAGTTGGACAACCACCTGAATAGGTATCTACTCGTTGTCCAATCCGCACAGGGGTTCATTGGTGGGCTTTATCTGACTTCTTTTTAATCCTAATTTAAAGTACGTATCAAGATAAAGTAAATTTTTTAAATTTTTATTATCAATAAATAGTTGTTTCAACTCATTGTCTATATTACCATTAGAAACGAGTATAGATATAACCAAGTGATGAATGAGGAGAGATTACATGAGTTATATCTTCGTAACTAAAACTAATGATATCATCTATGACTCCTATCCTTGGTCTCTTGTGGCCGGTAGCCATGCTTGAGTGCTCCAAGGTATCGTTCCACACTGGTCGTGTTGTAATCATGTTAAGACCTCAATCATTACTCGATTTCTTGGCTGCTTGGCTTCATCTCTGTCTACTCCTTCGGAGGTCTATCTCGTTCTTTGCAAAAATAGGTAATGTGTTCTTTCTGGATCAACTCTTTAATCTTCTTCTGCAACGTCCGATAGTTTTCAATACTGTGACCCCCGCACTGATGGTAGTGATAATATTTTGACTGATCACATTTATCTGGATTTTTCAATATCTTCGACTATTTGAAGAATTTTTCATTTTAAATTTGTATTAGAATGTTGGTGCGAAAGTTATTCAAAGGAGTCAAGTTCAGAGGTTTAAACTCCCTTCAAATTGTCGATTCAAACTTCTACTGCTTCCTCTGTCCTCGAGAACCCACATGGTCCCCATTCTTTTTCTTTTCATTTATCGTCCTCTGGCAGAAATTGTCCACATGCTCCGACCGTTTCACTTCATTGGATTCTTCGGCCGCTATGTAGACTCGGGTAATGGCATCGACCTCTTTGAAAGTCTACGGGTCATCGTGGGCTAGATATTTGAAGAAGTCCCTATGCTCTAAAGTCGATATGAAGGCACTCAACTTTACCTCATTAGTGAGTTTGGGTATCTTTTGGGCCTTGATCGTAAACCGAGTCAAATTTTTTTTAAACTTTCATTTGGCCCTTACTTGATATAGGTAAGGTGCTATGGTTACTTCTCATCCCACCAACTAGAGATGAATTGGAACAAGAAGCTATTGGCCAGATTTTGAAATGTTTGAATCGAGTTGGGCTATAGCTGATAGAACCATACTCAGTTTTCCTCTTTGACAGTCAAGGGGAAGTACAAATATATTGCAACCTCATCCAAGCCTTGAAAACTCAGGAGAGTGTAGAAATGGTCTATATGGTCTATCAAATTAGTACTCCCATTGTAAGGATTTAGAGCTGGTCTATCAAATTTGTGAGAGAGAAGATGTGTTCGAATCTCTGTCGTGAATGAAGATCTTCTTATGTCAGCAATTCGTCCTTCAACATCTCCTCCAAAAACGTGCTACCATATTTTATTAACTTTCTCCTCTATTTGAAAAGGAGCTGCCATCCTCTTTTCATTGAGAAAAATCCTTAATTCCAAAGAGTTTTGTGTGGCATGAGAGGTAGGGCGACGTACAACCTTTGGAGGGCGTGCACTATGAGAGGCTCCTACTTGGTACGAGGGCTCCCTATTGTAATGGGAATAACGAGGATTTAGTCTCTCAAGGCTATCGTCTCAGGTCCTATAACTCAAATGACTCTTCAGGCGCATCAGGACTTTGTTACTCAAGGCTGCTTGGTTCCCGAGGTCTTCAGGTGGTCAGTCCTTTTCGGTCAGGCACTTCCTCTCTTGCTTCACTTGGAGGTCACTGTTCGGGAGACGAAAGATAAAGCCCCCTTTGGTCGCTCATTGAGTCGTGTGCAAAAGGTCTAGACCATTTTGGAGATGTCGTTTACTCTCATCGCAAGAACACGCACATAGGGGTCGAGATGATCATCAACTCGACTGCCCATAAGAGGACAGTTGCCACATAAGGTGGTATCTCCGATTAGTGATTGGTGCACCGATTCGTGCACTTGTGTTCACCATGTTGATCTTTACAAAAGTGTGGTAATTAAATTTTTTAGTCAGTTCCTACAGATGACATCAATAATGTGTTATCGGATTCGAACTGTTGTACGGAATAGGGAGTCAAGAATTGTCCGTCGGATTTGAAGCGCGTCCGATCTCCGTATACGTTTAATTCGAATCATGTGCAATATAATAAAATACGATCAAATGATTGATAGGACTCACTTTTCGGTATATTTTTTGACACTCAAATCAATATCTTTTTTCAATGAAAGAAAAGGGAGGATGCAAGTGCTAATATTTATAAAAATAGTTTTTATTTGTAATGTACGCTTTTCAGAAAATGTCTTAACAAGATAGAGTGTGTGTGCGTGAAGCGTCTTAGATTATCTTTGGTTAGCTTTTGTTTGGTTGATTGTCGTCCCCTTTTTTTATTGGGAATGAGGGGTTTATATAGAAGTTAGTCGATAGTTAACTTTTCCTACAAACCACTTAATAAATCGTCGGGTGGATAAGATACCGTTCGGCTGGTGCTTCCAACTAGCAATCAAAACCGTTAAATTCAGATAAGAGAAGAAAACCATCACTATTGGTTAGAGTTGGTTTTGTCTTCCTTCAAGGAGTAAACTGCTCGGATAGAGCCAACGGGCTTATCCACCAATTTTGGACTGTATGGGCTGATTGAGCCTTTATTTTTTTATGAGTCAAATTCTTGGATGGGCCTTCTTCTTTGGCCGTTAGTAATTATACCCATCACCTCTATTGATTCATAAAAAAAAATAGTAATTATATGCAAAAGTATATAGAAATAGTCTATTATA
>JAODPA010068561.1:0-10173 GCA_025585075.1 Nepenthes mirabilis | reverse complement strand
CAACTCTGAAGGGACAAAATAGAAAAATGAGCCTAATACTCAACAAGTATCATATTTAGTCAAAAGGAGTCCAATAAATCAGATAAGAGGTCAATGGATGAAAATTCAATCAAATTTTAAAATAAATCCAAATTGCTGGTAAGATAAATTTAACCGAAATTCAAGATCCAAATTTTAAAATCCAGTGGTAGTCTTGTACTCAAATTAAATATTCAAATCCAAACAAATGTCCAAATTTTGAAAATAGTTCTCGTCGGGACGTATATATATATAAATATATATATAACCAAAACAGAGATGATCCGAACCAATTCCAAAGCCGATGTCGATCCGAGTCCAAATTCAAATCCGAGTACGAGTCCAAATCCAAATCCGAGTCCAAATCCAAATCCAAGGCCCGATCGGCTTGCAATTTGGGAAAGATGATAGTCGGATGATCCAATAGCATGCACAAAAGCCGAAGTAGCACCGTAACTGATATTCAATGGTCTGGATCAAAACATATAACCAAAATCGTTTGTACGAGACATACCAGACCTAATTATAGGCAAAATCGGTGAAACTCAAATCCAAGTCTAAAAATCCATATCCAAATTGAAGTCCAATGCCAATTAATGTAAAAATATAAATTATGCACCAAATTTGAGTTCTAATTATTTAAAGACTAACTTGATAAAGGCTTACACATAATCCCAATAACCTTAAGCCAAAATTCATGTACTATTTACCCATAACTAAGGTTACTCACTATATTTTGCCACCCGCGACTTTAGATGTATTCCTCAAACTTGTTAGATATATTAGGACGTTCGAATATATTCTAAGTTCAAATCAAATTATCCAAATGGGAATGGTCACTACTCCAAACCTTTCCTGTCAGCGGAAAGAGATTTTTAAATAAATCTCCCCTTTGGGAGCTGGCCAGAGTGTCCAATTTTTAAATCCAAATATAGTGACTACAGCCCGACTCGTGCATATAAAAATACACTGCCTATGCAAGTTTCGTGTACATTTTTATTACACATATTGATATAAATGTACACTGAGTTCAATAAATTTTTCGGACTTCCAGAAAAATAATAAATTTCTAAAATCATAAAATTCATATTTAAAGCTCCCAAAATAATCCAATAAACTACACATACATATCTAGAATTGAATTAAATGGGTATACAAAAATTCATGCATGTTAGTAAAAATTCTAAATAGTATCTAAAATATATCAGAAATTAAATTAGACCAAAGAAGAGGTTTACAGATATTTGTTTGGACCTTATACTTTACAGATCTGAAGAAAAGATGTCCCACAGTGCCTCAATCGGTGCTCTCTCTTTCCTGCCGTGAGTGACCCTCGCCCAGCCGCTCTCTCTCCTCTGCACAACTTCCGTGCTGCTCACCCATGTCATTGTTGGTCACCGGTGGACCACCATTAGCCGCCGTTGACCACCTTCGTGATAGCATTGCACGCCACCGTTGCCGCTGCTCAGCCATCCTGTAACAGCCCAGATTCTAAATCATAAAAAGTCCCGATCATTAAGTCAATATAATCAATGAGTAAAAGAAAGTTTATCTGATCAATGCCAGTTGATCGGAAATGTGAATGGTACTTATCCGGTCAACGTCAATTGACCGGAAGTAATGAAGGGAGCAATTTTAAGACTAGAAGGCAAGACGGGGTAGTTAAGTTAACCGAAATTGTGTGATTATTGACCGGAGAATATAATAAGAAAGTAATCCGGTCAACGCCTGTTGACTGGAAAACGTGAGGGAGAATTTAACCGGTAAACGCCAATTGACCAGAAAGGAACGAAGGAGGTCGAAGTAAGAAGATAACCAGCCGTAGTGGTGGGAGGAATTGATGGTGGCCTGATTTGATTGTTGACTGGGAATATAAGTATTGACTGGATTCAGAGATATTGACCAGAGTGCAATACTGACGACCGGAATAAATGGATAATAAGGCTTCTAGAAAACATTTACGAAAGTAAATCGGAGAAGAAAGAGGGCAAAATGAAATATTAACCGGTTTTAGCTAAGGGTGGAGTGGCCAGTAATGAGTAGGTGAACTACTCTTACCTACTTCCACCTACTCTGGAAATCTCTAGAATTCTCGGGAAGAGACGATATAAATAAACTATCGTAATAGGTGACCTACCCCACCTTCTCTCAACCACCATATCGCCTATAAATATTTGGATGCAGAGATTTGAGAGCGAGTTTAAAAGTAAGGAGTCAGAGACGAAAGAGAGGAAGGGAGGAATTCCATGCCAGACATGAGTAAGAAGTTGATGGGCGATTCCAGGCAAGAGTACTCACCTTTTTTTTATGATCATAAGTTTAATGTAAGTATATGCACGTTTACGACGGAAGTATGTCTGATTTTTTATGAACTCATGTTACGATATGTATGATATTTGTTCTGATCGTTTAATTTAAGGGAGAATATTTGTTAACCGCATGTTTAAAAGAAGCCCGATTATTCATGATGTTTAGTTTCTTTATACACGAAGTATGGTTATTTGTTGATCTGCATGAATTTCGATAATTGCATGTTTAAGAAAAAGACTTCCGGCTTTTGAGGAAAGGGACTCCGATTTTAAGAAAAAGACCTCCGACTTTTGATAAAAGACCTCAGACATTTGAGAAAAGACCTTTGGCTTTTGATATATGACCTTCGGCTTTTGATAAATGACCTCCGGCTTTGTTAAAAGAATGGTACTCAGCAATTATGCCATGAAAATCCAAACCGGCCATTCGAACATGAAATCAAGTTCAGCCCCTTTGCATGATGAAATCCAAACCGGCCATTCGAACATGAAATCAAGTTCGGCCCCTTTGCATGATGAAATTTGAACCGGCCTTAGAGTATTTTGAAACCGAAAAATTGTTCAAGAAAATTGAAACCGGCTTTAAGAGCATGTATTTTGAAGTTGAAATTTGTCTCATGAAAATTGAAATCGGCCTTAAGAGCATGTATTTTGAAATCAAAATTTGTCCCATGAGTTTGAAACCGGCTTGTAAAGCGACATATAAGATCAATAATTTGAAACTGGCTTTTGAGAAAAGACCTCTGTCTTTGATAAATAAGACCTCTGATATTTTGACAAAAGACATTCGGTTTTAAGATGTTAAAGGAAAGGCTTTACAGATTTCAATTGTTTGAAGTTAAGAACAAAGGCTATAAGAATAAGAAAAAATGTATATAATCCGAATAGCAAGTGGAACTCTACGACTTTTGACTTTTAGACTATGATGGATGGCCATTAAAAGATATGAACTAGGAACCGAGTTTTCATTAAACTTGCTGTTAAAGATAGATGAAGGATATTTGAGTGACACTCGAGGACTGCCCTTGGGCCACGAGGGAAATTTTTGGTGGCAAAAGACTTTCGGACTACAGCCCCGTATGCCGGGTTAAAGGCATTACCTCCCACCTCGGGGAGCATAATGAGAGGATACGGCTCTAGGTTGTGGGGTAACACACAACCCTTTCTCGATGTTGTCCGTTTTCGTCCAATCCCTAAAGATGATAAGTATTTCGTTCAGCTTTTATGAATTTTCTGAAGATAAGATAATAAGAAGAAGAACAAGGATTTCTGAACTAAAGAAGAATTTGTTACGATAACTTTTCGTATGCTAAGTTTATGTTATATGTATGTTAATATTTTCTGCATGTAGGTACCTTGCTGGGTTTTGTAGCTCACTCTTGCCATTTTTCAAATGATGAGAAGCTTATGGAGAATGAGATTGAGTAGAGTCATATGAAGTAGCTAGACGGTATAACTGACTGGAGCTGATCAGTGAAAGAATTGATGTATTTCTTTTGATGTTTTGAGAATGATTTGTAAAACAGTTCCGCTGTAAAAGAATTTATGGATATTAGCATGTTTTCGTAATTGTAATGTGGAAGAATGAAGTTGATATTTCTAATAGCATCTCATGTCATGTTAAAGACTTTGTGTCAACCAACCTTAATGTGGAGTCAAAACTTCGATGGCCAACTCAAGGAGTTCGTCATTAAGCGATCCTGTGTACGTGATAGAGTGTGTTTAAAAGAAAAGAAAAGAATTTTATGTCCACTTAATTAATATTTATGCTGTATATGATGCAAAGGTTAGGCTTGACAGAAACCGTATGTGATGAATATGGCCGGTCTGTCAGAGTTGGTATCAGAGAAAAACTGAGATGCTTTAGATTTGATCTAAATCAATACGGAAACTTAGAACATGATTAGTTAAGGGTGAAGGGAGTTAGCAATACTTATGCGTAGAACGGAGTACTATGTGTTAGCCGCCTTTGGTTAGTAGTCTAACCAAACTGCTCCTTTCAGAAATCAAAGTCGTTGTTGAGGAAATGTCTAATAGAGGAAAACGAGCTGTCCGGTCTAACAACCCTCCGGACCCAGAGGACTTTTAATCAGGTTTCAAGAGCCAGTGCTAGGGGAGGACCCTCGAAGAATGCAAAATTATTAAGGTCCAGTAGGGAGCCATCGGCTCGAGATTGGTATGACTAGAGTAAATTTCGTGTATATCAAGTCCTAGGATGACAATTCGTGATTGTTTGGAAAAATGCTTAAGTGTTTGGACTTTTAGGTAGCCTCGAGTTATATTGAGGATTTACGATGTGGATTTTTAGACTTAAGATGGCAGTGCAGAGACCCCATGTCTGGTAGAAGGTATGGCATATTGCCCCATGTTAAATAGAAGTGAAGTTAACTTCGGTTAGTTGACATGAAGAAGATCATGGGTCTTGAGGATTAAGAGGTATTGTCCTATGTGCCTATGAAAGCTTTAAGGATGAATACTTTGTTTGATGAGACTCTCAGGAGCATGTTTCAAGAATGGTTGGTTTGATTGCAAGATTTAGGGATGTCCTTATCTATGAACGGGGGGCGAAGAAGTTCAATATTTTAGATTAGAGTTCTAAGATATTAACTTAAAGTATTAAGTGCCACCTGTAGCGATAGGAGGTAAGGCCTTTGGGCTTAATATTGCAATCTGGTGTCGTTTTGGGGATTCCTAACCCATGTTTGCATTGTGTTTTAAGTTATGTGCAATTGGAAGATCTAAGTTTTGTAATAGCAGCAAAGGTGACCTAGTACTTGGAAGGACAAAAGACATATCAAAGTGGATGTTTATGTACGAATCTTAGAATTGAATTGTATGATTTTAGGTATGAACTTGAGCAAACTAAGGTACCAAGTCTTAATTTAATCTTAATAGTAGTTTGGTGGGCGAACTGCAGTACTATTATTGTTGGATTAGTAAAGAATGACATCTGGCAATCGAGTTGAGGGATCTAAGGTATAAGTTTGAATTGATCAAGGTATCAAGAGATTGATTACATCTTCCTACAGAACATTCGATGAGAATCTGCGTTAAGTCTAATTAGCATGTGCAGCCACATCTTGAAGTTATTTTGTGGTCATTGAGGGGCTTCCGCCGTGTGACCATTTGAGGATGATTCTAGAAGGAAGATTAGGTTGACTTATCTGTTGACCGATAATTCGAGATTGTGTCAAAGTCGACGATAATCGTTGAGAGTTCCATGCAGAGCCGTGGAAGTATAGGCTTTGGTATCATTATGAAATACCCCAGAACCTTCGAGGTAGATAAGACGGACCGATAAGGTTATTCATGAATTTCAAAAATGAGGATATGGCCACTATGAAGTACAGAAAACGCCGTTTGGATTTTGTAGGTCCGTTGGTATTTCATGAAATTTTATGGGTTGGATCTTTTGGCCATATTCGGGCCCGTATTGAGGTGACTTCAGAGATAAATTCAAAGGAATGTGAGTTTAGTGAAGGAAATGCCCTGTAGGCTTGTAGCCCTTTGGTAGCATGATCTTGGGATCTATAAGATTTTAAGTGATGGCAATTAGTGTCGTGAAAGCGTATGGTCATCTTGGGTCTAGCCGAAATTATTAAATGATCCGACAAGTATTTTTTGAGGACTATAATTCAAGTGAGACGTTTGGCTTAGAGAAATTTGTAATCGTTAGAACGAAAGATAAACGGTAGTTTTCGGAAATCAAATGGGGGTAATTGACGTTCATGTCATTTGGGATGGGTCTGGTAAGTCATCATGGAATGTAATGCCTTTGAGAAACGTTAATGTTATGTTACTCTCACATCATGATAGGTGGATACCTTTGATTTAAGTGGGAAAAAAGTTCATGATTAGTGTTACCCCATATGTAAGTCAGAATTAACAATTAAAGTCTCTGCTTTGAGAACTTATGGCTTTGTCTTTGAAGATAGTCATTACCTAAAGTTTTAAGAACCAAAATAGTTGTACCATTAAAAGGGATGATCATATGATATTGCACGAGGACAGACCTATTTAAAGGTTAAGAAAGTGAACCTCGGTATTTTCGTTGGGAAAGTAGGCATCAATGTTGGCAATTGATGCTATGAGTCTTTGGACTTGTATGTCTTTGAAGTTTCATAGGAGATGTGAAAGATAAATCGCGAGTAAGTCCAAATGAGTGGGTGATAGGATGCCATGTTCTTGAATAGGGAGACAAAACCGTATTCAATGTTTGGAAGCTAGGAATTCATGAAATATGAAGTCCTTATGATTTGTTTCAAGACGATTAGGGCGACCCACTTATCGTAATCATAGAAGACGTGTTCGGCTGGAATTAGTTGGCTTACTGGTATGCCAACGGGATCTTGAGGTTACTAAGTAATTGGGATCTTAAGATTCTAGGTAATAATTTAAAGTTATGTTGACTCTTGGAATGATCGTTATAACTGTAACTCGGAATGTGACTGTAGTTTGAGGATTGTGGAATTGTCTTCACAGTATGACTATCCTAGAACGGTTTTAATCAGAGTAGCGCAATGAAATTGTGTGGGCCTTCACTTGCAAATTCCAGGATATAGTGAGAATCCAAATGAATGATCATCTTTGAAACATAGGATGAATCGAAATGAGAGTCTGTCTATTCATTTGAAATAGTCAATAAAGGAACTTATTTTAAAAGTTGAGTGGATTACCACAACAAGTAAATTTATTGGGTTCAACCATTATGTAAAATCGGGAGATAGCCTTGTGGTAAAGCCCTAGTAAGAAAGAAACCATTGTATAAAGAGTCAAGACAATGCGACTGATTTAGTTTCTTTGAAAAAGACCTTCTTATCAAAGAATATGTCTTGGAATGCTAGAAGGAAATTTGGAAGAATTATCCCTTCTTATATGAGATTGTGAGGATCGTTAAATTTTGAGGACGAAATTTCTATAAGTGGAGAAGATTGTAACGGCCCATATTCTAAATCATAGAAAGTCCTGGTCATTAAGTCAATATAATCAATGAGTAAAAGAAAGTTTATCCGGTCAACGTCAGTTGACCGAAAATGTGAAGGGTACTTATCCTGTCAACGTCAATTGACCTGAAGTAATGAAGGGAGCAATTATAAGACTAGAAGGCAAGACGGGGTAGTTAAGTTGACCGAAATTGTTTGATTGTTGACCGGAGAATATAATAAGAAAGTAATCCGGTCAACGCTTGTTGACTGGAAAACGTGAGGGAGAATTTAATCGGTCAACGCCAGTTGACCGGAAAGGAACGAAGGAGGCCGGAGTAAGAAGATAACCGGCCGTAGTGGTGGGAGGAATTGATGGTGGCCTGATTTGATTGTTGACTGGGAATATAAGTATTGACTGGATTCAGAGATATTGACCAGAGTGCAATACTGACGACCGGAATAAATGGATAATAAGGCTTCTAGAAAACATTTAGGAAAGTAAATCGGAGAAGAAAGAGGGCAAAATGAAATATTAACCGGTTTTAGCTAAGGGTGGAGTGGCCAGTAATGAGTAGGTGAACTACTCTTACCTACTTCCACCTACTCTGGAAATCTCTAGAATTCTCGGGAATAGACGATATAAATAAACTATCGTAGTAGGTGACCTACCCCACCTTCTCTCAACCACCATATCGCCTATAAATATTTGGATGCAGAGATTTGAGAGCGAGTTTAAAAGTAAGGAGTTAGAGACGAAAGAGATGAAGGGAGGAATTCCATGCCAGACATGAGTGAGAAGTTCATGGGCAATTCCAGGCAAGAGTACTCACCTTTTTTTTATGATCATAAGTTTAATGTAAGTATATGCATGTTTGCGACGTAAGTATATCTGATTTTTTATGAACTCATGTTACGGTATGTATGATATTTGTTCTGATCGTTTGATTTAAGAGAGAATCTTTGTTAACCGCATATTTAAAAGAAGTCTTGTTATTTATGATGTTTAGTTTCTTTATGCATGAAGTATGGTTATTTGTTGACCTGCATGAACTTTGATAATTACATGTTTAAGAAAAAGACTTCTAACTTTTGAGGAAAGGAACTCCGATTTTAAGAAAAAGACTTTCGATTTTTGATAAAAGACCTCCGACCTTTGAGAAAAGACCTTCGGCTTTTGATATATGACCTTCGGCTTTTGATAAATGATCTCCGGCTTTGTTATAAGAAAGATATTCGGCAATTATGCCATGAAAATCCAAACCGGCCATTCGAACATGAAATCAAGTTCGGCCCCTTTGCATGATGAAATCCAAACCGGCCTTAGAGTATTTTGAAACTAGAAAATTGTTCAAGAAAATTGAAACCGGCCTTAAGAGCATGTATTTTGAAGTCGGAATTTGTCCCATGAAAATTGAAACCAGCCTTAAGAGCATGTATTTTGAAATTGGAATTTGTCCCATGAATTTGAAACCGGCTTGTAAAGCAACGTATAAGATCAATGATTTGAAACCAGCTTTTGAGAAAAGAGCTCCAGCTTTGATAAGTAAGGCCTCTGATATTTTGACAAATGACCTTCGGTTTTAAGATGTTAAAGGAAAGGTTTTACGGACTTCAATTGTTTGAAATTAAGAACAAAGGTTATAAGAATAAGGAAAAATGTATGTAATCCGAACTGCAAGTGGAACTCTATAACTTCTGACTTTTAAACTATGATAGATGGCCATTAAAAGATATGAACTAAGAACCGAGTTTTCATTAAACTTGCTGTTAAAGATGGATGAAGGATATTTGAGTGACACTCGAGGACTGCTCCTGGGCCACGAGAAAAATTTTTGGTGGCATAAGGCTTTCGGACTACGGCTCCATATGCCGAGTTAAAGGCATTACCTCCCGCCTCGGAGAGCATAATGAGAGGATACGACTCTAGATTGTGGGGTAGCACACAACCCTTCCTCGGTGTTGTCCGCTCCCGTTCGGTCCCTAAAGATGATAAGTATTTCGTTCGGCTTTTATGAATTTTTTGAAGATAAGATAATAAGAAGAAGAACAATGATTTCTGAACTAAAGAAGAATTTGTTACGATAACTTTTCGTATACTAAGTTTATGTTATATGTATGTTAATATTTCATGCATGTGGGTACCTTGCTAGGTTTTGTAGCTCACTCTTACCATTTTTCAGATGATGAGAAGCTTATGGAGGATGAGATTGAGTAGAGTCATACGAAGTAGTTAGACGGCGTAACTGACCGGAGTGATCAGTGAAAGAATTGATGTATTTCTTTTGATGTTTTGAGAAGGATTTGTAAAATAGTTTCGCTGTAAAAGAATTTATGGATGTTAGCATATTTTCATAATTATAATGTGGAAGAATGAAGTTGATATTTCTAATAGCATCTCATGTCATGTCAAGGACTTCGTGTCAACCGATTTTAATGTGGAGTTAAAACTTCGATGGCCAACTCAAGGAGTTCGACCTTAAGCGATCCTGTGTATGTGATAGAGTGTGTTTAAAAGAAAAGAATTTTATGTCCACCTAATTAATATTTATGCTGTATATGACACAAAGGCTAGGCTTGACGGCGGTCATATGTGGTTGAATATGGCCGGTCCGTCACACATCCTCCTCTCCGAGCGCTGTTCTCTCTCTCTCTCTACGCGGCTTCCTCTGCCACTGCTGCCGCTGCTCGACAACAACGCCAAGCCAACTAGCCACCACTGTGAATGGCCGTCGTCGGCCTCCCCGGTGCCACCTTGCCGGTGCTGATGCTACTGATGCTGCCGACAACCATTGTCGGTTTCCTCGACGATTTCACCTTTGTGCCACTCAACCACCACCGGCAAAATTTCCAACCGGCGACAACCACCGGCACCGTGCCGTCCTCGCCGCACATCGTCGTCGCCGGCTGCCTCCCTCTTCTCT
>JAODPA010068560.1:0-10172 GCA_025585075.1 Nepenthes mirabilis | reverse complement strand
TTAACTTTAATTCATATATAAGAAATGTTGCGTCCCGGGTCCGCGGTTGCCGTACGGATAAGAGGGCCTTCGGATTCCCTAGCACGTGGCGGCGTCGGGAGAAGGATCCGGTCTCCGTGTCTATGAACCTGAACCTGCACAACATAAACAATAAGCGAGAGGTTAGAGGCCGACGGGGGGTTTCGGTCCCCCATCGACACTCCGACGCTCAAGTCAGATATCTTCCGGTGATAAACAGAGAAATGTATGCATAAAATGCGAGAATGAGAGGAGTGTGAGAGGGATTTGATCGGAGGCGTGAGCTCCATGGATGCGCCCGACAGAGGGCGGCCTATTTGTATACCCGCAGAGGGTGATTTGGAATGCGCTCGGCAGAGGGGCGGCTTATAGGCGCGCCCGCGGAGGGAAGCTTTTAGATGTTCGTGGGCCTCGGGTAATATTTGGAGATATCCCGGAATACGCCGGAACGAGTGCGGGGCCCGTTGGACCACACTGCCCGAGTGGGCCGTTGAGCCCCGTGACCAGGCGGGTCAGCTAAGGGGGGCCGTACAATCCTGCCCGGCACTTTCCGGGCGGACCATGGGATGACCGCTCGGTCCGATCTGATGCTGGGTGATTTTCCTTGCGCCCGTTCTGCCCGAGAGCTTTGAGCGTCATTTGGGAGGCTCCCCCGTTGGCTTTCTGCTCATGGTTTGGGTTATGCTCTCGGAGGACTCTGCGGCACCAGGCTTGACCGAGAACAGCGGTAAGCTCTGGGCGCCTCCGATTGGGGACTGGGCGGCCCCATTTGGCCGGATTCATGCTCAATCTGGTTGTGATTTTGGGGCTTCATGCTCTGTTCTTGATGAGAACAGGAGGAAGAATGGCCGCCATCGCTGGGGACGTGGTTTCGCCCGATTTGTGGGACTAGTCGTTGGGCGCCATCGACGGGGAGCTCTAGGCTCCACCTGACGCTGGTTTGTGGAAGAATCGTAGGACATTGTGGCTGGGAGAGTGCCGTGTCCTGTTTCGATGGTCACGGGAACAGAGGGAGAGTCGTCCACCGCTGATGGAAGCGTTCGGCGCTCTGTTGGACGGAAATTAGGGCAGAGGAAATGGGATGCCACTGACAGAGGGCTCTGCGCACTGTTCGACTCGTGGGTGGCGTAGGGAAGCAGGGTAACCCCTGCCATCGAGTTTCGTGCTCGATCTGGTGAATCGTAACGGGCTCTGCTGGTCGCCGACGACCTTCTTGACAGGGAAGCAGAATCGTCCCCCGGTGCTTGGCGAGCTAAGGGGAGCTGCCTCCTCCGAGTTTCACTCTTCTTTCATGGTGGTGAGGACACACGCAGAGAGAGAGAGAGAGAGAGACGGCGGCAGGCTGGTGGTTCTTCCCCCTTTTTCCCTTTTGCTCTCCTTTTCCGGCGAGGTTAGAGAGAGGGAGAAATGATGAGTGGGCTGTCCTGTCTCTGCCCATCACAGAGGCCAGCCTGGAGATGCCGCGAGGAGCGTGCCCCCTTTGTCCTTTTATGGGGAAAAGAAGAAGCATTTTCCCGCCAAACTGAGAGCATTTCCCGCCTTTTGCCTTGGGCCCTTGATTTAGGCCGAGATTTATGGGCCCTGCTTCTGGGTCCCAACAAGAAAAAATATCTTAACTAATATTACAATAATAAATCCATACGTTATCCAAAATTACTATTTATCTATAATAATTTCATTCTCATCATTATTGGCCCAATACAATATAAATCAAAATATATAATAATCGTAAATTAAATACAAATCCAAATAAAAAATATAACTAAACAAAATTTTAAGCCTCCTCTGTTCAATTCTACAAGAAAATTCGAGCCCACTAATATGGGTTATTAGCAAAAATAAAGATAATAGTAAGTTTAGTGCTCAGTAAAATATATATAATGTCATGTTCCAAAATCAGATCCTAATATCATTATATCCGAAATTTATGAAATTCAGTCAACTACATCAAATACTGGTTAGATTTCAACAAACCAACCCTAATAGGTGAGAGTCCACAAAGCACAACGGACACAAAATTTGATCCAATTGACCATATCCTGTCTCCAAAAACATAATAAGAACCGAGACAATACTCAGATAAACATGTAAGAAAAAGTGCTGAACAAATACCCAACAATGACAATATTAAACCCGAATAAAATCAACCTATATAATAATTCAATGTCATAAACCCAGATTAAAAGTAGGTACTAATAATAATTATAATCCACAATATAAATTCTAAAATTAAAGAACCTAAATACGATACTCGAATTGGAGTTAGACCTGACAAAATACTAAATAGCATCATCAATAGTAGGAACGATAATAACCATAACATGATGTTCCAAATTATCCGTCTAGACAATAAAACTAAACATGACCCTACTTGAAATATCCGTAAGAAAAAAGTGACAAACTAATAGTATAAACCACACTATCGATTTAACATAAACAAACACCATAATAATCAAATAACTATTAATATATGTATATATCAAAATGATTACGTTCATAATCAAAGTAAAGGAATAAATCAACAAACATGTACAAAATTTATAAGAGTCAGAATCCAACATCTAATGTGACAAATTAGTAAATATCTAAATATGGTCTCGTATGTAAAATTCATAATCCAAAGCAAGTGTCAAACGATTCAAATGTACGAAACCAATCAAATCTGATATCCAAATCTAAACAGCGGTCAAAACATGCGAATTTTAAATCAAAATCTTGAGTATCCAAATCAAATATAGATAAAACATATCGAAAATATAAAACATACTCAAATCGAAGAATAAAAGACCAAGAGACTAAATTTGAGAATGCTATATGTACTCTTAATAACATCAATTCAAATTACTATTATTTAGACTCGTAGATTGGCCATCTACATATTCTTCCTATAGAAAGAGACAAACGTCACTTTTTTTTGTCACTTGTGGATAACAGATGTAATTCTCAAGTTTATTTGAATATATTAGGATATCCGAATATATTAGTTTCGTTCAATTCATTACTACGATTCTCATAAAAATTAAATTATTGAGGGTCTCTATAACAAAATTTGAAACTTTTTTCATCCGAAAAAAAGTACAAACCTTCTACTTTGAGAAGTATAAGTACAAAAATTTTTCATCCTAAGAAAAAAGTTAAAATACTGAATCGAATATAAAATATAACTTGACCCAAAACACATATGTTGGGCCCCAGTATAAAGGCCCATAAAAACACAGCCCAGAAGAGAGGTCCAAATGAGAAGCTCAGAGATACTCTCGCAAGCCAAGGAAATCAGACGGCCTACAAGGTCCGAAACAGAGGACAATGGCCCAAAGACCAAGACCACCGCGGAGGCCCAAGCTGTCCCGTTCGCTCACAGGGAAGCTCGAGGACAACGCTTGCGACATCCAAGCTCACGGACACGAAAAGGACCGAGAACCTTGGAAGCCTTACCGAGTCTCAGAATCGTCCGAGAGGTCAAAAGGAGGCTCCCGGACTTTCCCCAGAATACCCTCCAAGAGCTGCTCCCTCTCAGGGGTCCACGAACTCACAAGGAACATCACACCTGGACGAGGACTGCTCATTCACGACCGGGAATGCCAGCTAGGCCACTTCGCCGATTCCCAACGAACTTGCAATCACTGTCAGTCGCCGTCTCAACAGTGCACGCCTAGTCAAATCAAGGCTGATATTCAGACTATGTACGCCTGACGCACTCAGGCCCTGCAGCGGCGCCAGCCGTGTGCCTTACCGCCTACGTCAGCAGCAATAAATACAACTAGCAGGCCCGGCCATCCGATGACCGCTACGTGCCTACTCCCCAACTGCCTATTTCTCCTATAAATACCTAGCAAAGTTCCTATCCAAAGAACGAGCTTTTTCTCCCAGAACTCATTCCAGAGAAAAAAGACCTCTTTGCCGCTCCACTCACGCTCCTCTGCGAAACGGAGAGAAGTGAGAAGCTCCCCAGCGAGAGTGACCCCTCACGTAAGAAACACGAAACGAAAGATAAGGAAGGGATTAACCCTCACAATTGTACTCTGTAAAGACTTCAACCCAAATAGTGAAGCACTTTCAAGGCCCCGAGCATCGTGGTTTTTTCTCCCCATTCAAGAGGAGGTTTTCCACGTAAAAGACCCGATCTCAATCTTCCTCTCGCATCCAACACCTCAAATACTTGTGTAGCCTGTAAACCACAGATCCGATTGGACGCCGTGGATACAGGACGTAACCTCACACACTTGTGTTGCTTGGAAACCAAAGTTTCGACTGGACGCCGCGGATCCAAAACGCAACATTGGCGCCATCTGTGGGAAGGAAACTGACAAAAAGCTCGTGGCCTCCCACCCTCCTACAAATAGCAGCAATGCCCTGAGGATGATCAGCAGAGAAGACAGCACCTCCACCCGGGAAGAGGAGCGCTACGACAGGTGCCTCCCGTCGAGTGGCAGGGTGAGTAGCGGTCCCGGCACTAGCGTGCGTAAGTTAGTGCAGAAGGTGAACAGCCTCACAAGAGCCATCCGCACCCTTCAAGAGAAGGTGGACGGGCAACCTAGGGGCCTGCGCCCTGAAAGCCCGCATCCAGCGGCGCCCCAGAGGCAACTCTCGGCGCGGACTCCTGGCGAGTTGATGGACTACCTCAACAGAAAAAAGTCCATGAGCCAAGCCCCGACGAAGAAAGGGCTGAAAAGGCTCTGGAAGACGGTCTTCGGGCCCAAAACCGGCGAAACAAGTCAGCCAAAAAGACAAGAAGACCCCCTATCCCCAAGGGCACGGGAAAGAAAAAGAAGGGCGAGCGCCCAACTGAAGACCCAAGGATCATCCGGGCAAAACAACCCCGAGCGGTTGGTCCTTGGAGGAGAGCGGCTATCCAGCCCGCTGTCCTTCACTGACTCCCTCACCAACATCCTGAGGCAGATCAGGGGCGAAGAGTTCCTAAGATGGCCCAAGGCGTTGAAGAACCCAGAGGGAGGCGACCAGTGGGAGTACTGCCATTACCACTGCAGTCGCGGCCATGACACCGAAGACTGCCGGAAGCTCTAGGCAGAAATCGAGTGGCTCGCGATGGAGGGCTATCTCGACCGCTTCTTACCACGACCCGGGCGTACCCGATCGCGCCGCTCAAAGGGGAAGGCCATAATGGGCGTGGAGCAAGCATGACCGCCTGCTGGGGGCGCCAATACTGGTGAGATCAGCCCGAAAGATGTGGAAGAAGAGCATGAAGGCCCAGGCGCACGGACTGATGTAACCAAGAGATTTAAAGGCCCTGGAGGCCACCCAGTGTAACAAGTGTACATCAATAAAAAATTTCTTTTCATCACATCTATTACGAACGTCTTCCCATGCTCCCTCATCAAGGACAAAGCAGTTCTGAACTTAACAACAAAGACTCGGCGCCAACCGAGCAGCCGCAGAGGCGGGCCCTAGAGGTCAGGCAACAAAGACTCGGTGCCAACCAAGCAGCCCCAGAGGCGGACCCTAGAGGTCAGGCAACAAAGACTCGGCGCCAACCGAGCAGCCCCAGAGGCAGACCCTAGAGGTCAGGCAACAAAGACTCGGTGCCAACCGAGCAGCCCCAGAGGCGGACCCTAGAGGTCAGGCAACAAAAACTCGGCGCCAACCGAGTGGTCCCAGAAGCTGGGCAACGAAAATAAAGCCGAGAGGCTAAAGGCTAGAAGTCCCTAAGGGGATCACATACTCAAGCCCAAAGAAGTTAAAAGGCCAAGAACCTTAAAAAGGGCCCACCCTCAAGGCCAAAGAGTAAGGCGTTGTGCACTGCGCCGTAAAAAAAAAAAAAAAACACGTACGAATGAGACAAAAGAAACGTCCAAGGCATTGATCCGAAAAAGACAAGTCTTATTCATAAAAAATGAGTTCATGTACAAGAATGACAGAATAAGAAAAAGAAACGGCAATGTCACGAGGGGGCCTCTTGACTCTCTTCTCCGATGACCTCTTGAACTCCTAAGAGTCACGCTCGGTCCGCCAGAATTGGCTCCTCGGGCGTAAGAGGTCCACCTCCACGCTCTGCCTGAGAAGGTGCAGGGAAAGGCCTCCCGTCAACGCCATATAAGTCTTCTGCGCTCAAAGCACTGGCATTCCTAGGATCAAGGACAGCCACAGGAAATTGTGGACGGACCAGTCGCGCCACCCGGCGGCACATACGAACGCCGTACCAGAACTTGCCATCCAACACTGGTGCCATCTCAGCAATCTGCACAGACGTCCTCAGCCTCTCTTCCTGGCGAAGGATCCGATCCTGGAGTACGCCCCGCCGAAGCTGCAGAAGCTTGACAGTGTCCTCCAAAGAAGCAATCTTCTCCTTAGCTTCAGCTAGCTCCGCTTCCGCTCGCAGCGCGGCCTCATGGGTAGCGCTTGAAGACCCCATTTCCAGGCGGGATTGGGCGATCACTCCCACCAGTCCACTAAGGCCCCTGATCAGGCCCTGGAGCTGCAACAGAAAAATTCATCAAAGTACGAACAAGTGGGAGCAGGGCAGGAAGGGAAACAGAGGATTACCTTAGAAACGAGAGGATCGTCCCCTGTGCTGCACTGCCCATGGATCTCGGACTCCTGGATACCACTCTTAGGCCTCGCGGCGCCGCCTCAGATGCGGACTCAGCGGCTATAAAAGGCACCGATGAGCCTGCCTCAAAATCAGCGTCCCAAAAAAACTTGGACGACCGCTCGGCTTCAACCATGGCCTGGTACTCGGAAGGATCGGGAGCTATGAGCTCATCGACACTTAGGTCCTCGACTTCCACCACCTCTCGGATCGTTTCAGCAATCATCCCCCTCTCACAATCCACCATGACGCTCCTGCCTTCTATGTCCTCGGAAGGGTGATCAATCCTGTCCGAGACGTCACCAGGCAGATCAGCGGGAGCTCCGAAGACGGGATCATCACTGGGGGGCTGGGCATCCGGGGGCTCCGCAGCATGAACAGGCCCCTCCACGGGTGCAGCAGGAAGATTAACAGTGGAAGTGAGGGCAAGACCTTCAGATCTCGAGAATCCCGGAGGAGGGACTCCAATCCTCGGCCTCTTGATTAGAGGGACGTCATCATCATCGTCGTCACAGAAGGGCTGGGCGTCCAGAAGCTCCGCCATCTGAATAGTTGCCCCCGAGGGCTCAGCAAGATTAGCAGTGGCAGTGAAGGCGAGACCTCCAGACCCCGAGGGCTCGGGGAAAGTCCCAGTCCTCGTCCTCTTAGGAAGAAGAGCAGTCACGTCATCGTCGCTCAAGTCGTCGATATCGAAATCAGCATCATCATCACTGGAGGAGACACCATCAATGGGACCTCCAATCCTCAGTGTCCCAGCTCTCATCCTCGGTCTCTCCTTGGCCTTTACGGAAGGAGCTGTGCCGGAAGCCTCATCCTGCGGTCCCCACTTGGTTTCCGTAAATTTATCAGAGGACAGCCAGATGTTGCGCTTGTTCAGATGGAAGGTCCACAGATTGGCCAGCACCAAGTCCGTGTACGCCTTCACATTCTCCCTGTCTTCCTTCGAAGGATCAGAGCTATACTGGCAAGCCACCTTCCCCCACTTAAAAGGGATGGCCCAGTGCTCGTGGATGCCCAGGAAGAAAAACTTATCCTTCCACCGTTTCGTGGAGTCCGGGTTACCTCTGCACAACAAGGAGAACTCCGGGCGGGGAGTCATTACAATCCAGTCAAGATTCTGTGTAAAGCGAAACATCACCTTAACCGTAAGAGCATTCAAGAGCTTCTTGTGACACTGGAAGAAGACGCACAAGGACACCAGATACCTGACTGCATTTGGCTGAAGCCTGGCAAGAGGCACTCCAAGTGTCCTCATAATAGCGTAGAGCTCCTCCGCGATGGGAAACCGTAGCCCGCCTTTGAGGTGGACTTCGTAAACGGTAATGAAGCCATCCTGAGGGTACAGTGCCCTATCGTGCGACTCCGAAATCATCATGGCTGTAGACTCAGGGATTCGATATCGAGCTCGAATCTCCGTAAGCTTGTCGAGCGTCACCGTGGAAGCAATATCTCTCACTCCAGGCGCCATGAATGCCGAAAAACAAAGGTGAAGAAGAAACTCGAACGAAGAACAGGCGAAAGGCCTCAACACTCAGAGGAGAAGACGAAAAAACAGGCGCGAAGATGAAAAAATCAATGCAAGGAGGTGTTTAAATAAACCCTGGAGTGCCAAGGGGCGCATTCATTACCCTTGTCACGCGTCGACCGGCCATTCGTTTCAGAGGAATGACGGCCTTTCCTTCCCAAGGCGCCTGTCAGCGCGTCACATCAGCCAGATGCCCCATTTAATGCTCACAGAGAAGCGAAGCAACGGCGGCAGAAAAGCCTCGGACCCAGAAGAGGTCCTGGGATCACCTCCCATCAAGCTCAACGCAGCACTCGCCACAAGGACACACGTATTCGGACGGACGACTTCTCTAGCGTGCCAACGACTTCATGCCAAACAGCAGAGAGCTTCGGGCCCTTTGGCATGGGGGGCTATGTTGGGCCCCAGTATAAATGCCCATAAAAACACGGCCCAGAAAAGCGGCCCAAATGAGAAGCCCATAGATACTCTTGCAAGCCAAGGAAATCAGACGGCCTGCAAGGCCCGAAACAGAGGACAATGGCCCAAAGACCAAGACCAAGACCAAGACCACCGCAGAGGCCCAAGCTGTCCCGTCCGCTCACAGGGAAGCTCGAGGACAACGCTTGCGACATCCAAGCGCACGGACACGAAAAGGACCGAGAACCCTCGAAGCCTTACTGAGTCTCAGAATCGCCCGAGAGGTCAAAAAGAGGCTCCCGGACTTTCCCCAGAAGACTCTCCAAGAGCTGCTCCCTCTCAGGAGTCCACGAACTCACAAGGAACATCACACCTGGGCGAGGACTGCTCATTCACGACCGGGAATGCCAGCTAGGCAACTTCGCCGATTCCCAACGAACCTGCAACCACTGCCAGTCGCCGTCTCAACAGTGCACGCCTAATCAAATCAAGGCTGATATTCAGACTATGTACGCCTGACGCACTCAGGCCCTGTAGCGGCGCCAGCCATGTGCCTTACCGCCTACGTCAGCAGCAATAAATGCAACCAGTAGGCCCGGCCTTCCGATGACCGCCACGTGCCTACTCGCCAACTGCCTATTTCTCCTATAAATACCCAGCAAAGTTCCTATCCAAAGGACGGGCTTTTTCTCACGCTCCTCTGCGAAACAGAGAGAAAGAAAGTGAGAAGCTCTCCAGCGAGAGTGACCCCTCACGCAAGAAACACGAAACGAAAGATAAGGAAGGGATTAACCCTCACAATTGTATTCTGTAAAGACTTCAACCCAAATAGTTAAGCACTTTCAAGGCCCCGAGCCTCGTGGTTTTTCCTCCCCATTCAAGAGGAAGTTTTCCACGTAAAAGACCCGGTCTCAATCTTCCTCTCGCATCCAACACCTCAAATGCTTGTGTAGCCTGTAAACCACAGATCCGATTGGACGCCGTGGATACAGGACGTAACGTCACACACTTGTGTTGCTTGGAAACCAAGGTTCCGACTGGACGCCGCGGATCCAGAACGCAACAACATACATGGCTTTTCTTTACAAAGATTTTGTATGTAAGTCTGATGTTTTAAAATAATTGCACATTTTTTTCAAATCCTAAAACTTCACAGATATTTGGCAAAATCAAGGACAAATCTCAAGTTAATCGGTAAAATTATGTGCATGCACAAAGAATCAAAATGAGGTAATAAAAAATAATACGCATGTATAATAAAACCTCCAAATATAAGTAAAATCAAATAGAATTTGAAATGGATCTAAAGATAATATTTCAAGATATTTGCATTTAATTTTTAATTTGACAGATTTGACGAAAAGATATGTCAAAATCTCTCTTTTTCTCTTCCTCTATCTTCATTCCTTTCTCTTTCTCTTTCCTTCTTCTTCCTTCCCACACAAAATGCCCGAAAATAGTGTGCGAACCCTCGTATAAATGAACCGGCACACGAGTGCTACTTCATGTGCATATTAGACGGCATTCTTAACCCTAATCACACATGAGCGTCACCTCAGACGCTCCTCGAACGGGAGCAATCTACGAAAATCACACTCGACCGATCCAAAGACGTCCTCAGGTGAGTCTAATTTGCCAAAAGTGCACATGAGTACATGTCAGGTATGCCTCAAGCACCAAATT
>JAODPA010068559.1:0-32716 GCA_025585075.1 Nepenthes mirabilis | reverse complement strand
AATTTTTGACTATATTTGTCTATAATTTTTATATACCTTCATAAAACCTTATAAAATTTTAAATTGGCCGAATCACACCAAATCAACGGCCTAATTTTAACAATTTATCAATATAAAACATAAGCATAACTGAAGAAAGGAACCATTTCATAGTCATTATGAAGTAAGGTATATTTGCTTCGTCGTGAATGGGGAAAGGGATGCCGTGAAGGGTGGAAAAAGACTTATGGCTTCTTCAGCAGGCGAGGAATGTGTATGTCTGGCTGCATGGCTGAAGATATATATATAGAGCACTGGTCGTTCGTTTTGTCTCACCCAAACTCCAAGACACACAAGCAATTTTCTACTGTCTTTTCTTTTCTCATCCAACGTACCCTGAGTGATAACAATGGGAGATAATCTCGAAAGCACTCGAATAACTATTCCCATGAAGGATGCTCTGCCGCATGTTGAAACTCCCAAATCAGAAATTAACCCGAGTGAAAGTACGGAGCCACCTCCCACCGCTAACACACCACCACCACCACCAGTTGATCAGGAGTCGGATGATGACAATGGCCTGTCAGCCGGAGACATTTGCCTAATTGTGCTCGCAATAATCGTATTGATCATAATCGTTCCATTATTCCTCCTCTATGCATTGGCTGCTTATCTCATCTGCAACAAAGACGTCACAGAAGACACTGACGTCTCTCAAGAGGGGAAGAAACGCATCTATCAAAAGGTGCAAGAATTCCAAGGAACAGCCGTTCGAATAGCCAGATTGGCCTCGGTGATTCACACTCGGATTATGGTTTTACTGTTAATGTGGTTAATTATTAATGTCTCTGTCAGAAGCTTGAGGAGGAAGATTGTTCTAGCTTCGAAGCTTTGGAAATGGAGCTTGCTGATAGTCATCTTCTCTTGCGGATATCCTGTTATTAGCGTGGTTGTTCGCATAACACTGCATTATTTCACTAAGTTGTACATCAATAGCAAGAATGTGGTTTACCTAGCAAGAGGATCGAGGAGGAGCATCAACTTGATCATCTTTTCCATCTCAGTTTTGCTCACATGGGTTTTTTACTTCTGCTCTCCCCAGGGTCTTAGGTAAAATTTCGATGCCATTTTCTATTATTCAATTTGTTAAGGAAACATTAGTATTATAGTATATGATCTTTTTTTTTTTTTACTTAGATGGTTAGGAATAATAAAAACATTTATAATTAAGCACACAAATTATATAAGTAACTACTTGTAAAAAATTATTCTTAATTGAAGAAAAAATTGTAACACTTCACATTTAAAAATGTCTCCACTAAATCCAAGCCAATTGATACATAGCAAACTACAAGCTTAAAAAAAGACACATGCAATCAAACATAAAATTTACATAATAATTATATATGAGAAGTCCTTAATTGAGAAATAAATCATGAGACCTCACGTTTGAAGATGACTTTATGGTTGCATTGCATTATTTCACCAAGTTGTACAACAGTAAATATTTTCTTTCTGCTCACATCTAGATTCATGAATTATAAGTAAAGAAAGATTATATGTTCTATGGTTGAAACCAATAAAAATCTTTTCACTAACAATTATAAAATATACAAACATATTCTCTATTTAGATGATTATACATTTGCAAAGAGCTACATCATTCACCATAGGCCCGGTCAAACTGGTCATTTTTACCTCTAACAGCATTCAACTCCCAAAAAAATCAAGTCCAATTTTTGGCCATACTCGTCTATAATTTTTATATACTTTCATAAAACCTTATAAAATTTTAAATTGGCCGAATCACACCAATTGAACGGCCTGATTTTAACAATTTTAGTGTAAAACATAGCATAACTGAAGAAAGGAACCATTATAGCTGAAGAAAGGGACCACTGCCCAGTCATTATAAAGTAAGGTATATTTGCTTCATCGTGAATGGGGAAAGGGATGCCGTGAAGGGTGGAAGAGACTTGAGTTTCTTCAGCAGGCAAGGAAGATGTATGTCCGTCTGCCTGGCTGAATATATATAAACAGCGCTGGTCGTTCGTTTTGTCTCACCCAAACTCCAAGACACACAAGCAATTTTCTCCTGTCTTTTCTTTTCTCATCCAAGGTATCCTGAGTGATAATAATGGGAGATAACCCCGAAAGCACTCGAATAACTATTCCTATGGAGGTTGCTCTGCCGCATATTCAAACTCCCGAATCGGAAATTCCCCCGAGTGGAAGTACGGAGCCACCTCTCACCAATGACACACCACCACCGGCAGCAGCTAATGACGAGTCGGATGGCGGCAGTGGTCAGTTAGCCAAAGACATTTGCCTAATCGTGCTGGTAATAATCATATTTATCATAATCGTTCCATTATTCCTCCTCTATGCATTCGCTGTTTATCTCATTTGTAACAAAGGCATCACAGAGGACACCGTCGTTGTCCCTCAAGCGGGGAAGAAACGTATCTATCAAAAGGTGCAAGAATTCCAAGAAACAGCAGTTCGAATAGCCAAATTAGCCTCGGTAATTCACAGTCGAATTATGGTTTTACTGTTAATATGGTTGATCATGAATATCTCTGTCCGAAGCTTGAGGACGAAGATTGTTCTGGGTTCGGAGCTTTGGAAATGGAGCTTGCTGATTGTCATCTTCTCTTGTGGATATCCTGTGATTGACGTTGTTGTTCGCATATCGTTGCATTATTTCACGAAGCTATATATCAATAACAAGAATGTGGTTTACCTGGCAAGAGGATCGAGGATGAGCATCAACTTGATTATCTTCTCCATCTCAGTTTTGCTCACATGGGTTCTTTACTTCTGCTCTCCCCAAGGTCTCAGGTAAAATTTCGATGCTATTTTCTATTATTCAATTTGTTAGGGAAACATCAGCATTACAGTATGATCTTTCTTTTTTTTTTTTTCCTACTTAAGTGGTAAGAAATAATAAAGACATCTATAATTAGGCATACAAATTACATCAGTAATTATTTGTAATGAATTCTTCTTAATTGAAGAAAAACTCATAAGACTTTATATTTAAAAATGTTCCACTACATCCGAGCCAATTGGTACATAGCAAACTACAAGCTTAAAAAAGGACACATGCAATCAAACATAAAATTTACATAATCATTTTATATGAGAAATCCTTAATTGAGAAAAAAAATCATGCGACCTCACGTTTGAAGATGATTTTACTGTATGGTTGCATTGCATTATTTCACCAAGTTGCACATCTATAGAAATTTTCTTTCCTCTCACATCTCCTTTCATGTATTATAAGTAGAGAAAGATTACATGTTCTACGGTTGAAACCTCTCTCAATTGAAGCCGTTACAAAGATAAAAATAATCAAATATATAAACTATATAGTAAACTTATGTGAATAACTCTTTTTTACTTTAAAAGAAAAAAAAAAAACTATTAGACATTTGATCTAAAAATATATCAACTATATTCAAGTCCACTCATTTACAATACATTATAAATATCAGGTTTAGCTACCACTAATATCAAACACCTTATATTGTCTTAATTCTATTAGTATAAAAAAATTAAATAAAGACTTTATCATATCTATTATATCCCTATAATGATTTTCACAAACCCGTTTATATTTATAATAGGTGAATATTATCTTAAGGAAAGTAACATTGTAACACACCTTAAAACCATTCCATGAGACATTCTATATAATCAAATATACTTGATTTTCGTAGTCTCTTACATATTCTAACGATATCAACAACATTCTACCCGTTGATGGTAGGGACACAAGCAACACGGATATAATCTTTCACATTGTGAAGTGGAGTCTTACCTCTCTTCTCATATTCTCGTTCTGTTGGCTGTTGAAGACCGTTCTACTATTGAAATGGGAAGCTCACGCCGTTTACAATAGATTTCGTGATAGGATTTTGAGAGCTGGATTTCAGTTGTATTTCCTCGCCTGCATCTCAGGCACATACTGGGACATTTTCAAGCCAAAAGAGAAGGGAGAAGCGGAGAAAAATGGACATGGCCGAAACGGAAATGAACCAGAGAAAACTGAGTTACCAGAGAATGTGAAAGTCTTAGAGAGGAAGCCGACCATTGTGAAAACTAATGGTGAGAGGGCGAAGACGAAGAAAGAAATGGACGAAGAGAACAGATTCATCAAGGATATTAAGCATCATATGCTATCAGAAGAGGCGACCACTTACGATATCAAGCGTATGGCTAAGAAGTTCGTAACTCTTGCAAAGCTCTCTTCACGAGACCAAGACGATGATATCTTCGAAATTCTAGAGGAATGCCGAAAAAATTTTCCTCATGATCATGGGTAAGAAATATACTCTCTATGAATCCTATGTTATTTACTTCATTTTTATGTGTTATAAAAAAGAAATTTTATTTGTTCTACATCCTATTTTTTATGAGGAGAATGAATCTCTTTATAGAAGGAATAGAAAATGACTTCAGGAATGCTACGGGAACTATCTAGATACAGGAACTATCTAGATAATACAAAACCAAAAAATGTGATATTTGCTAACAAGAACATAATAGAAACAACCAATATAGATTGAACTGAAATCTATTTCAAATCCAAAATAGCACCCAGGGTGAAATGCATTGAAGTTGCTTATACTCTCTAAATATATGGCACTAAATTAAGTTAAATGGCGAAAATGGATTTAAGCCAATCCCATATCGGATTTTGTTGTTGTTATTGTCTTTTGGGAGTTGAAACCAATTTTTTCTAATATCATGCTTATGATCAGAGACATAAGCAAGGAAGATCTACTAAAATTCGAAGTGGATGAAAATGAAGCAGAACTTTTATATGTGGAGCTTCAAGGAGAGAATCACTCGGCAACAGTCTCTTATGAAACCCTTGAAAAATGGATGGTAACTGTACTCCTTCACCTCTACTTCTGCAATTGTTCTCTTCGATTTGGGTCATATTGTTATAGGGTAAAGGATTAGTTAAACAATCGAATAGAACATTGTGTATTTCCACGATAGAGGATCTTTTGTATGGGAACAAATTAAAAAGAATCTTAGGCTGCGGCGCTTGTGTTTCAATATCCTCCTCTAGCAGGAAGTGTCCCCACTGGCCATGTCAGCTCTCCCAGCTGTCCCCATCTGCATTCATCGTTGGTACCTCCTTTGTGTCTTGATAAAACTCAACTATCCTTTAGCCAATCACTTGCGGGCAATTCCATCAATCACTACTCTAAAGATTAGATGCTATGCTAGGGCACACCTACGATGTTATTCTTTTTTCATGATATATAGATAAGAATTGAATGTCCTACCCACATGCATAACTGATATAATCACCACGTACGGTGGGGGAGCACTCAACTCTAGTTGCATTGCCTCCTTTGCTAGAAGAGCAGTGGAAGGTACAAAGTTTTTGCCTCTATTCCATCATGGCAGAAACAAATGCCCCTTCCTGTAACAAGCTGACACACCAGAGTGTCCCTAGAGGCACCTCTAATTGTTGGTTCCCTTTGGGTTACTCAGTAGCTAGGATGAGCCTATTCTCATGCTAGGGACACCATGGGACTTAATAAGATTATAGTACGCAGTAACAGGACTTTTTTCATAATAAGGAACATATCGGTGGTACCTTGTCATCTCTACTTGTTGCTGAGTTATTTCTTAAATTTCATAAATGACAGAAATTTATTTTGTTAAAGAAGTCTCACATTGCCCATGTAAAAGAAATATAATTGGTTAAACTCATATAAATAGCCATTTGTTTGAATTAGCTATCATCAAAAGCATATAAATATCAGAGAATAACTTGCATTATACTACTAAAAAAGAATGCTAAAAGATCCTTTTGATGAGAGAGTAAGAGAGTTCTTTATAGCTTTTCCTTTTTAAAATTTAATAGTTGTAAAAAAATTTGTGGTGGATTTTAAATGAGCTTTTAGTCCTGTGGTTTTTCCTTCTTACATTAAGAAGATTTTCCTATGATATGATTGTGCTTATATTTTTCATTCTTATGAGTAGAATTCTCAAATTCCAATATCTGCTAGTAATTCTTATTTTTGTAACATTTTCTATTTTATGTAATAGGTAAGGGCTCATAAAAACTGTTTGGCATTGGGTTACACTTTAATTGATGCCAAGGAGGTGGTGAACTGCTTAAATAAACTAATGAGTGGGGTTGTGATTATTGCGGTTATCTTATCGTGGCTCTTTCTCATGAAAATCGCAACAACAAAACTAATTGTCCTCATTGCATCACCGCTTCTCGCTGCAACTTTTATTTTTGGAGACACTTGCAAGACTTTGTTTGAAGGAATCATATTTGCATTTGTAAGGCATCCATTCGATGTCGGTGACCGATGCATCATCGACGGAATTGAGGTGATACATTAAAATCTCAATAGCAATTGAAGTATCTTATATGCATTCTATTATTGATTGCATATTATTGCATGGTTTATCAAAAACAATAAATTATAGCAACTTCCTTCAATATATATAAATATGTCTCTGTTGATTTCAAGTTCGTGCCTATTACCATTTGAGGTAATGTCCACCGCTTTTAAGGAAGGAGTAGGACATATTTGGTTACTAGACCTATTCTATATAATTTTGTTCTTAATAAGACGTCTCTAATGGAGAAGTCATTTCTAGACCTATTTTGTGACCTGTTTACTCAATGTGAAATAATACACCACTACAATATAATGGAAAGACGGTCTATTCTATGTGGTGATGTCAATATGGATTTCTATAGATGGTGCAATTATAGGGCTATGACGTCTGCTTGCTTTCATTTGAAATATTATCCACTTTGGGAAGGTGTGAAATCCACCGGTTACTAGCCTTGTCCTATACAATTTTTATCCTGAAAATATGCTTAAAAGGAAAAAGGAAGTCTTCTCACTCATAAGTATAAAATAATATCTCTACTCAATCAATATAAAATAATTCATCACCCGATGAAGAGGTAGTTAGGATGTTATACAAGGGCGTCGATATGCATTTCCTAAGAAGGTACCATTGTTAAGTTTTGTGGTCGAGCCAATTATTATTCGTGGTATTGTCCATTTTGAAATAAGGTGTGAAATGCATCTTATCACTAGCATCGTCTCATATGATTTTATCATTAGAAAAGCATCTTGAAGGGAGTGCAAAGTCCGTTTACTTATAAGTTTGAGACTACATCTTTACTCAAATAGAGTGAAACAATCCACTACTACAGCAAATCTTCTAATTAAGGGGTGGTTATACTGCTATAAAATGGTACTAACATATATTCCCACAAAGAACAACATTGTTGAGTTTTAACGTCAAATTTGTTCCCGTATGAGGTACTATATGTTTTCGGAAGGTTGTAATACACCCAATTCTATCCTGGCTTATACAATTTTATCCTTCAAAAAATGCCTCAAATAGTAATAGATAGATTTACATGTAGTTGATTACTTAGTATAAAAAAATTAAATAAAGACTTTATTGTACCCTTAGAATGATTTTTACGAACCTATTTATATTTATAACGGGTGAATATTATCTTAAAGAAAGTGACATTGTAACACACCTTAAATCCATGCAATGAGACGTTCTATATAATCAGATATACTTGATTTTCATAGTCTCTTATATATTCTAACAATATCAACTTCATTCTACCCGTTGATGGTAGGGAAACAAGCAACACGGATATAATCTTCCACATTGTGAAGTGGAGTCTTATCTCTCTTCTCATATTCTCGTTCTGTTGGCTGCTGAAGACCGTGCTACTATTGAAATGGGAAGCTCACGCCGTTTACAATAGATTTCGTGATAGGATTTTGAGAGCTGGGTTTCAGTTGTATTTCCTCGCCTGCATCTCAGGCACATATTGGGACATTTTCAAACCGAAAGAGAAGGGAGAAGTGGAGAAAAATGGACATGGCCCAAACGGAAATGAACCTGAGAAAAGTGAGTTACCAGAGAATGTGAAAGTCTTAGAGAGGAAGCCAACCATTGTGAAAACTAATGGTGAGAGGGCGAAGATGATAAAAGAAATGGAGGAAGAGAAGAAATTCGTCAAGGATATTAAGCGTCGTATGCTATCAAAAAAGGCAACCACTTACGATATCAAAAGTATGGCTAAGAAGTTCGTAACTCTTGCAAAGCTATCTTCAAGAGACCAAGACGATGATATCTCTGAAATTCTAGATGAATGCCGACAAAATTTTCCTCAAGATCATGGGTAAGAAATATACTCTCTATGAATCCTATGTTATTTACTTCATTTTTATGTGATATAAAAAAGAAATTTTGTTTCTTCTACATCCTATTTTTTATAAGGAGAATGAATCACTTTATAAAAGGAATAGAAGATGATTTCAGATCTGCTACGAAAACTATCTAGATGATACAAAACAAAAAAATGTGATATTTGTTAACAACATAATAGAAACAATTAATATAGATTGAATCAAAATCTGATTCAAATCCAAAATAGCAACTACGATGAAATGCGTTGAAGTTACTCATACTCTCAAAATATATGGCACGAAATTAAAGTGAATGGCGAAAATGGATTTAAGCAAATCCGATATAGGATTTTGTTGTTATTGTCTTTTGGGAGTTGAAATCAATTTTTTCTAATATCATGCTTATGATCAGAGACATAAGCGAGGAAGATCTACTAAAATTCAAAGTAGAAAAAGATGAAGCAGAACTTTTATATGTGGAGCTTCAAGGAGAGAATCAGTCGGCAACCGTCTCTTACGAAACCCTTGAAAAATGGATGGTAATCATTACTCCTTCACCTCTACTTCTTCAATTATTCTCTTCAATTTGGGTCATGCTTGTTATAGGGTAAAGGATTAGTTAAACAATCGAACAGAACATTACGTATTTCCATGATAGAGGATTTTTGCATGGGAACAAATTAAAAAGGAGTTTAGGCTGCCACGCTTGTCTTTCAACATCCTCCTCTAGCAGGAAGTGTGTCCCCAATGGCTAAGTCTGCTCTCCCAGCTGTCCACGCCTGCATTCATCGTTGATACCTCCTTTGTGTCTTGATAAAACTTGACTATCCTTTAGCCAATCACTTGCGGGCAATACCATCAATTATTAGTCTAAAGATTAGATGCTATGCTAGGGCACACCTACGGTGTTACTCTTTTTTCATGATATATAGATAAGAATTGAACGTCCTACCCACATGCATAACTGATATAATCACTACGTACGGTTTGGGGGGGGGGGGGGGGGGAATCAACTCTAGTTGCATTGCCTCCTTTGCTAGAAGAGCAGTGGAAGGAAGGTACAAAGTTTTTGCTTCTATTCCATCATGACATAAACAAATGTCCCTTCCTGTAACAAGCCGACACACCACAGTGTCCCTAGAGGCACCTCTGATTGTTGGTTCCCTTTGTGTTACTCAGTAGCTAGGATAAGCCTATTCTCATGCTAGGGACACCATGGGACCTAATAAGACTATAGTATGCAGTAACAGGAGTATTTTCATAATGAGGAACATATCGGTAGTACCCTGTCATCTCTACTTATTGTTGAGTTATTTCTTAAATTTCATAAATGACAGAAATTCATTTTGTTAAAAAAGTCTTATATTGCCTTAAGTAAAAGAAATATAATTAGTTAAACTCATATTAATAGCCTTTTATTTGAGTTAGCAATCTTCCAGAAGCTTATAAGTATCAAAGATTAACTTGTATTATACTATTAAAAAAGAATGCTATAAGATCCTTTTGATTTGAGACTAAGAGAGTTTTTTTCATTGCTTTTTCTTTTTTAAAAGTTACTAATTGTAAAAAATTTGTAGTGGATTTTAAATGAGTTTTCAATCCCGTGGTTTTTCCTTCTTACATTAATAAGATTTTCATATGTTATGATTGTGCTTATATTTTTCATTATTATGAGTGGAATTCTAAAATTTCAATATCTGCTAGTAATTCTTATTTTTGTAATGTTTTCTATTTTATGTAATAGGTAAAGGCTCATAAAAACTGTTTGGCATTGGGTTACACTTTAATTGATGCCAAGGAGGTGGTGAACTGCTTAGATAAACTAATGAGTGGGGTCGTGATTATTGCGGTCATCTTATCTTGGCTTTTTCTCATGAAAATCGCAACAACAAAACTAATTGTCCTCATTGCATCGCCGTTTCTCGCTGCAACTTTTATTTTCGGAGACAGTTGCAAGACTTTATTTGAAGGAATCGTATTTGCATTTGTGAGGCATCCATTCGATGTCGGTGACCGATGCATCATTGACGGAATTGAGGTGATATATTAAAATCTCAATAGCAATTGAAGTATCTTAGATGCATTCTATTATTGATTGCATATTATTACATGGTTTATCAAAAATAATAAATTATAGCAAATTCCTTATATATATGTCTGTGTTGATTTCAATTTCATGCCTATTACCATTTGAGGTAATGTCCACCACTTTTAAGGAAGGAGTAGGACATATTTGGTTACTAAACCTACTCTATATAGTTTTGTTCTTAATAAGATGCCTCTAATGGATAAGTCATTTCTAGACCTATTTTGTGATCTGTTTACTCAAATAATGTGAAATAATATACCACTATAATATAATGAAAAGATGCTCATATTTCTATGTGGTGATGTCAATATGGATTTCTATAGATGATACAATTGTAGGGCTATGAGATCAACTTGCTTTCATTTGAAGTATTATCCACTTTGGGAAGATGTGAAATACACCGGTTGCTAGCCTTTTCCTTTACGGTTTTTATAATGGAAATATGCTTAGAAGGGAAAAGGAAGCCTTCTCACTTATAAGTACGAAATAATATCTTTACTTAATCAATGTAAAATAATCCATCACCTGATGAAGAAGTAGTCAGGATGTTATATAAGGGCGTCTATATGCATTCCCTAAGAAGGTACCATTGTTAAGTTTCATGGTCGAGCCTATTACTATTCGTGGTATTGTCCATTTTGAAATAAGGTATGAAATGCATCTGATCACTAGCATCGTTTCATATGATTTTATCATTAGAAAAGTATCTTAACAAGAGTGCAAAGTCTGTTTACTTATGAGTTTGAGACTACATCTTTACTCAAATAGAGTAGAACAATCCACTACTATAGCAAACCTTCTAATTAAGGGGAGGTCATACTGCTATAAAATGGTACTGATATAGATTCCCACATAGAACAACATTGTTAAGTTTTAACGTCAAATTTGTCCCCATATGAGGTATTACATGTTTTTGGAAGGTTATAACACGTCCAATTATTAGTCCTGGCTTATACAATTTTATCCTTCAAAAAATGCCTCAAATAGTAATAGATAGATTTACATGTAGTTGATTACTTCTTTGCTCAACAAATTTGAGGCTATGCACTTCGGCTCCAAAATTATGCTAACAATATAAATATATATATACATACATGTATGTATACATACATACACAAGCAAGTACATATATTATCTAACTCTTCCTCCCCTATTCTTCATACTATATATGTTTAATTTTTTTGTATTGCAAAATATACAGATGGAGGTTAAGCAAATGGGCATCTTGTCCACCACCTTCTTAAAGATTGGCGGTAGAGAGGAATCAATCTACCCAAATTCAGTCCTGGTCACCAAACCCATTGACAACCTCAAAGGTGACCCGGATCCGAATGATTGCATAGAGCTTAACTTGGATCCCACCACAGACAAGTCACAGATTGATGAATTGGAAAAAAAAATTAAGAAGTAAGAACAAGTTTCCTCTCCTAGTTTTTGCACTATTTATCATTTATTTCGCATTATCGATCACTAAGACAAGTAAGTGGTGCTTGGGATGATTCACTTTGAGAGATTTTCCACATGCAAATACATATATATATAAGAAATAAAGATAGGTCCAACGTTGCATGGGGCATGCAATCTGTTTCTTCTATGTATTTAGCAAATTTTGATTTGTTTTATATTTTCTTTTTCAAAACTTATGGGAACTGCATGTCATCCCAATTCTTATTAGGAACAACTGGGCACTCCATCACTGTGACGTATTGGATGAGATTTCACCGTCCATATTTTAAGTTAAAATATCTAGAAAAATGAAAATGATTTCTTATTTTTCTATAACATTTAAATATCAAAATACTAATGTCAAAAAAGAATAAAAAAAAAATCCCCATATATATGTGTGTGTCTGTGTGTGTATTATTGTCACCTTCTACGTTTTCTTGTATTTTTTGGTGGATAGGTATCTAGAACTCGACCATGGCGTTAAATATGATGATTATTGCCGGACAGTGATCAAAGGGATCGGAAATAACATCAGGACAGTGGTTCACTTCAAACACACAATGAGTACTCTTGACGTCACACATTCTCAATGTTACGAGAAGAAAAACAAGCAAAGATCTGAACTCTTACTTGAGCTGAAGCAATTTCTTCAAGACTTAAACATCAAAGCAGCAACAAATTGACCACTTACTACTGTTAATAATTGCCTGGATCCTATATTGGGGCGCCGGTGCAGCAATCTTTATAGAAACATGTCATTTGTCACACTCATTTATGACTTTTCTTTCTATATGTAAGGCCCATTAAAATTTAAAAATAAAATAAAATAAAAATTAGATCGACCCAATATAGAGAGGGGGCATTGCATAAGGATTATCAAGAATGGAATCGGAGTGTTGAAGCTGTGAGTTCATATGAAATAAACTGAAGCAAGAATTTGCATGCAAAATTTATTCTTTTAGAGTCCTACGTTGTTGTTATAAAGGCAGAATACTGAATAAAGTATAGTAGTTTTTTACTTTGATCTATATTTTGTTTGAAATGTCTAAGTAGATGTAGTAGAACAAGGCACAGTGGTCAAGATTTTATGAATGATCCCATACGAACGACACATTATGATAAAATGTAGCACAATAGATGATAAACAAAGCTGTCAACTTTAGAGATGAAACAGGTAAAACCAGATTTATCTTAAACCACGGTGCAGTAGTGAAGATGTACAGTCAATATGAGCAGGCAATAGGATAGCAGAAAAACTTTAAGCAGATCAAACAAGCACTAGGATGGAGAAAAAGATCAAACAGAACGATTAAAGGTGATTGAGATGCCCTTCACATACTTCACTCCCAAGGACCAATCAGGCTTCAAATTTAGTGATAAAATCCTTGTAACACAGTGAAAGGTGAAGATGAAAAAATTAATAGCTTCAGTGTCACAATACTTAACAAATTTCAAATATCAAAATCCTAACAGATCGGGTATCAAAAACCAATCCACAAAGTAGTATCAAAAGGTGATAGATTTCTACATTGCAATAATAGCAGAAGAAGCTTATATCAACCACAAAGTATCTCCACTAAGAGTGGTCTAGCAAAGGATCAACCAAAAGGCACAAAGATCTCTCTCGGATTTCTCAAAGTACAGCTTAATCAACTCAAAGGGAAAGTCCTTCCTCCTTAGAATTGACCTTATTTCCAGGTGATAAAAAGGTAAATTCGGCAATCAAAGACATCAAGCAATTAGAATGGGAAAGCTTTAAGAACATGCATTAAGGAGCTCGAATTCAAATTTAAAAAGATGATCCAATCTTGACCTCCCAAATAGTAATTTGTGTTTAATTTTGAATAAGTCTCAGAATGAGAGGAGTGATTAGGAAAGAATATAGAAGTTTGAAAACTATTCTTGATATTTTTACATGTATAACTTTTAAATTTTGGATCACTCCCTTATAAATATTATACCAAATGAATAGGTGATCTGGAGTTTCGCATGTTATTTGGACAAGGTGCTCGAGCGATAATGTTTACTGATGATTTGTTCGAGAAAAATCTATCTCCAACAACAGGACAGGACAGTGCCTGATGCATACAAGAGAGGCTCCCCAATGTTCCATTTTCAACAAATTTTTCTAAGATGGTTTGCCAATGGGAATCCCACCTGAAACAGATTTGAAGGACACACATGCACGGGTGCTATTATAAAAGGCCTTTTGTGATTTTTAGGAAAAGATTTGGAAATCATTTTCAATACAAGAGTGTCACATGAAAAGAGAGAAGAGAAAGAAAAAGACGCGATGAAGATTTTTGGCATCTAATTAAAGTCTAATCGAGTTTCATTATTCACTAAGATCAAATACATTACTTTAATCTTATTTCTAAGACGTATTTTTATTTAGTTGCTTGTTTCTCAATATATTCTTATCTTATGGGTTATAAAGTATCATGGATATTGTATTTAACCGTCATTCAATTGAATTGTGGTGAAGAAATCTCAAAAGGAGTTATATTTATAATTGATTACTTTTATAGCAAAATTTTTAAAACTATTTTCATGATTTTTTTTCTTAATTGAGAATGATTTTTCACATTAAATATTGTAGTACGACTTATGCATTATTGGTTGCGTTATTTTGATCATTTGGTGTTATGATTTTCGGTAGCTGATGATTGATGGAGAATTCGGGGGTTCATTTTTACTGTACCAGTTATATGCTTTCTTTTGTTCTTAATGAATTCCAATAAATAGTATTAGATCATAGGTTTTTTTGGTGTATGAAAACTACAATTTAATAGTATCAACGTAAAGTTTTGCCATTTTAAATTTAACAATTTAATAAGCAAAATAATTTTATTTTTTGATAAAAAAGAGTGAACAGCATTTTAACCTATGAAGGAATGGTCAAAGTATTTAGAAAGGAGGAGGATTAATCGGATAAGATGAAAGTTGATGAGTAGCAAAATATAAGAAATCTTATTAATTGTACGATTGAGTAAAATCATTTGGATAGCACTTGTCAAGAAGTTACCAATTTGTTGAATCTGACAAATGTCTGGATAAAGTTCGAGAGTCAGAATAAATTCAAATCCCTGACATCAAGATTTTATGTGAAGAAGCAATTCTGTAGTGTTTGATTGTCGGAAAGGAGAAGTATATAAAGTACTTGCATGAATTGTACCGGATTTTGATGCAAATGTTAATAATTGATAAGAATATCATAAATGATGAAAAAAGCGTTGGCAATGCTTGTTTCTTTGTCTGCTTCTAAGATTGTATCATGATGACGTTACTAATTGAGAAAGACACGTTGAGTCTTGATGAGATTAACACTTCCTTACTTATGAATAAATTTATGAGGAAAAGAAGTGCTGAGGTTTCAAAGAAATCAAGTGCCTTAGGGTCCACTAGCAATCAGGATTGCGAGAGATCATGGGAGAAAAACGGCAAGCCGAAGAAGAGTAAAATTAAGTGTTTTTTTTGTGGCAATAAGTGCACATAAAGTGGGATTGTTTCAAGTGGAAGTAAGAGAATGATGGTAGTAAGAGCGACGACAGAAGATAGATCATGATAGTAATGATCAAGCCTCTATCGCTATTTATAAAGACCGTTTAGTCATTTACATGAGGAAGTCATGAAACTTTACAAGTTACAGGATGAGTTAGATGATAGATAATGGATCATCATACCATTGTGACAACAAGAATGTCCCTCTTCATCTCTTATAAACTCAAACAGCATAGGGTATTGAAGATGAATAACGGTGATTAGTTAAAGATAGAAGATGTTGGAGATATTGGTGTATTGACAAGCAACAGGACAAAGCCCATGTTGAGAGGCATGCAACATACTCTAGATGTCTAATTGAATTTGAATTTAGTCGAAAAGATTTACATGGAAAACTTTTTCATTGTGTTTAGAAAAAGCCAATAGAAGCTTATCAAGAGCTCTGTGGTTGTGATTTGTGAAAACAAGTTATTAAGTTGGTATTTAATAAAGATTTCAGTAATCAAGGGCAATATTAATGTGACTAACGGGAGGATTGGTTAAGGTGAAGGTAGAAAATAAAGGAAGAGTGCAAAGGGAAGCGACACTATCGTGGCAAAAACGCCGAAAGGGAGCAGTAACATTCCTACTTTGGTGTAGCAAGAGAGAATGTTGTTCAAATTTATGGAGACTAACAGCGAAACTACCACAATGGAGAATTTTGTAGGGGGAAGAGGCAACAACATCTCATCGGAGAGGTAAGGTTCCTCCACAAGGTTGTGAAGGCAATTTTGTTAGCTCTTGCATCACTTTCTTACAAGTCCAACAAATTAGAAGTATTGTTTTTCACTTCTAAAACTGTTAAGGTGTTCCGTATCAAGTTAGCATGAGCTATGATTGAGCAATACTATTCATGGGAGGTTTTGTAAGAAGGCCATGAACTAACATTTTAAACACCAGGATGTGGAAGATTTTCAATAGTTATCCACTAGAGGATCTCAAGATAGCTACTTAAACATCAATATTGTGAAGACTTCTAATGGTACACCAAGAAATGGTCATATGCTAGCAGTACAAATAGCCATACAAGATATAAAAGATCATATTCTAATTTTAAGTCAAGGATAACAGATCATTTGACACAAGGAGAAATGCAAGAAGAGAGATAACAAAGAAAAGTGAAAAGAGGAAAAGGTTTAACATTCTGTCAAGATGCAATTCAAGTTTTATTATTCATTAAATCATATATATGGCTTCAATCTTATTTATAGGATGTATCATCATTTGATTGCTCATTTTTCTTGATATATCTTATCTAATGGGTTATTAAGTATGTTGGGATTATTTTAAATATGTTACTCACCAGGATTATAGTAAAAGAATTTCAAATTAAATTTATTTATAACTGAACACNTTAGTTAAAAAGAGTTTTTCACATAAATTTACTATATAATTTATATATTTGATTATTTGTATCTTCATTACGGCTTCAATAGAGAGAGATTTCAACCGTAAAAAATGTTGTTGAAGTTTTACCTGAGGCTATGGTGAGAGCAGAAGTAAAAGCACCATCTTTGCTAGATGGAGAAAGTGATCTAGTTGATGCTCCTCCAGGTAAACCACAATCTTTTTTATGAATCTTGAGCACAGGTGTGGGCAGAAAGAAGATATTCAGAGATGTGTAACTTGGTGAAATAATGCAACCTAATAGTAGATTTATCTTCAAATGTCAAGTCTCATAACTTTTTTCTCAATTTAGAAGGATTTTTCATATAAAATGATTATGTAATTTATACATGTGATTGTATGTGTCTTTGCTATTTCTCCCAACTTTACTCAGAAGAAAAAATGATAGTATTGTGGTGCCAAAGTTTCCCTAACACCATTACTAACATGTTGTAGAAATTTTGCCTAGGGACATGGTGAGAGCAGGCATAAAAACGCCAAGTGAGCAAAACTGAGATTGAGAAGATGAGCAAGTTAATACTTCTCAATCCTCTTGCCAGATAAACAACATCCTTTTTATTTTGTTTTTGTGAAGAATATATTACTAACAATTTTTCTCTCGGTTATTTTCTTACTGTCATATCTTACGTTTGTCCATTAATATTGCATTATATAATTAAAATGTTTAGAATGAGTGATAACTAAATCTTATCCTTGTAGTGTGCTATATACCAATTGGCTCGGATATAGTGGGGACATTTTCAAATGTAAAGTCTTATGATTTTTTCTTTAATTAAGAAGGAATTTTTTACAAATAATTACTTATGTAACTTGTTTGCTTAATTGTACATGACTTTGTTATTTCTTACCACTTCAATAGAAGAGAAAAACAAAAACATAATATTGTGATATCAAAGTTCCCCTAACAAATTGAATAATAGAAAACGTCATCAAAATTTTACCTGAGGCGATGGTGAGAGAAGTAAAAACATGTGAGCAAAACCAAGATGGAGCAGATGATCATGTTAATGCTCCTCCTCAATCCTCTTGCCAGATAAGCCGCATTCTTCTTATTGATATACAGCTTAGTGAAATAATATGCGAACAGCCGTGCTAATCACAAGATATCCACAAGAGAAAATTACTATTAGCAAGCTCCATTTCCATAGCTTTGAACCCAAAACAATCTTCCTCTTCAACCTTCGGACAAAGACATTAATAATCAACCACGCTAACAGTAAAACCACAATCTGAGTGTGAAACACTGAACCCAATTTGGCTATTTGAACAATTGTTTCTCAGGAATCTTCCGCCATTTGATAGATGCGTTTCTTCTCCACTTAAGGGACAACATCGGTGTCCTCTGTGATGTATTTGTTGCAGATGAGATAAGCAGCGAATGCGTAGAGGAGGAACAATGGAACGATTATGATTATTGCCTACATGACTAGGCAAATGTCTCCGGCTGACAGACCGTTGCTACCGGCTGACTTGTCAATAATCGCTGCCAGTGGTGGTGTGTCATCGGTGGGAGGTGGCTCCGTACTTCCACTCGGGAGATTTTTCGATTCGAGAATTTCAATATGCGATAGAGCAATCTCCATGGAAATAGTTATTCAAGTGCTTTCAAGGTTGTCTCCCATTATTAACACTCACTCTGCATGCAAGACACGTTAGGTGAGAAAAGATAGGAGAGGGGAAAAAATGCATGTGTGTCTTGGAGCATAGGTGAGACAAAACAAACAACCAATACATATATATATATATATATACATATTCAACCATGCAAACATACATACACACATGTATGTATGTATATATATATACACCCAAAACATAGTGCAAAAGCCTTATACACAGTATAACTGATGGGCCCAAAAATATAATAGATTCATCTGATAACATCAATAGCCTCTATTTGAAACTTACATCAAGTTATATCGTGAACTTTTTAGGTTGGGTTTTAAAATGGGCAGGTCACATAAAAATAAATTCGGGTCATATATAATAGAGTTTTGTGATGGAAAAATATCATACCTATAAAACATTTGAGTGATTTGAATATTCTATTTCCCCTTATCTTTTTGTGGTTGAGGCTCTTCACAGTATCATTCATGCACACATGCTTAGCTCAAAAGTAATTTGAAATTCCATTGGGGATGTGATGGAACATGCTCGACTTCTATTAGCTTTTAGAGATGGCATATTCCCCTTCTCTTTTGTTGACGAAAATCATGTTTTTGTCCTTATTGGGTGCATGGATATGTTGTTAAGTATATCCAGACTCAGCATTAATCTCACTAAGGGTAAAATCTTCCTTTGTGTGAATGATTAGACCTTTGGAAATATTTTGAAAAACTGCTTCAACTTTCCTATTCAAAAATTATCAGTTAGAATATCTGGAAGCGCGACCAACCACCAATAGCTCAATAGCTCGCTGAAATGGTTTCTATGGCATGGAAATATGAGAAGATAACTATTCAAAAGTTGCATGAATCGATATCTGCTCTTGCAAAAATGAGCTTGGAATGGGCATCAAAGAGGCTCTTGCATGGAAGATCGCTCTTTCCCTCCGGCATCTTCAACGGATCATATCTAACGATCATACCTTTGATTATTAGTTTGGGATTTCGTACATTTGAATTTCGGACATTGGATTTTGGGATTTCGTACATTTGGATTGTTTAATATTTACTTTTGATTATACACTTGACATATAAGATCACATTTGATTTGTAGATTTGTTACATTGGCAAGTTTAGTATTTGGTTCATATGGGGTTTCGGACATTTTTTATTAACTTTACTCCTTCGCTTTGGTTTATGGATTTATTGGTTTTGTTATATACATATATATTTTGATACTTGTTAAGCTTTTGACTCATGAGTCTTATTGTTTCTGGTCCCTTCCAAATGAGAGGGTTACAAATATTTTGTAGGGAGCTCGGATAGGGACACTAATCGAGATTTTATTTATATTTTTTATTATTAGTAATAGATTGATGTTAGTATACTATATTCTAATAGAGGCATGTTATGGTTTATTTCAATATAGGGATTGAGGCATTCTTAGCTTATGTTGGGGTTGGCAATGTGGTTTTGTGTTATTCAAATTGCCATTTTTTCTTACAGATTTTAGACCAAGTGCGACCAATTTTAAGGTCCGAACGGATAGTTTGGAGAGATCTTATAATGGTTAACATTATTATTATTGGTGTTGTGTTGATATTCTGTCAAGTTCGGCCCAAAATTGGAAATCGAATTAGGTACTTTTTTGGTTGGGAATTCATTTTATAGATTTTAATTATTATCAATTATTATTATTACATGCTTTTGATCCGAGTTCGTGACACTAGTTATCATGCAGTTGACACCCTAGGCTATTTCAAAGAATCAATCGACTAGTCCTACTGATGACCTTCTCCCAACGATGATCCATAGAGGAAAGTAACTATCACATACAGTCAATTGACTAGTCTACGCTAATGAATTTCTCCTTGTCATGTTCCATTGGGGGAAGCCATGGTTACAAAATGTTATCTTCTCCTTAAGGCTTAAATCACCTAGTGAATCCTTCGGTGTCCTCGGTTCTTGTGGAGTGGGCACTTGGATCCATTTCTCACTTCCTATATTGGGGACTACTAGAGGTGAACCATGGTAATCAAGAAGTTAATGATTACTAAGGATTTGTTCGGTCTCATCTTTCAAGGATTTGTTTGGTCCCAGCTTTCCTTCTTTTTTTCTTCTTTTCCTCAAGCCCTTTGGCTCGAGCAATGTCGCTGACCTAAGATGTAACACCTATGAAATTTTGAGCAAAATTAAAATAAATATTAGTTTACTTTGCCCTTGTGTACAAATTACACAACCAAACTTTTTACATATAAAACACTGACGACACTCTCTAAATTCATCTGTCTTCTGTCGCTTGTTAGAGCTGTCCTGCTGCGACTTGTTATGATGCTTGTCATGCGTACCACCTCCTCCAAACTAACTTTGAGTAGTTGGCTAAATTTACTCTCGCCTGTTCATTACCTATTCAGTCATCATAGCACATTTGAGCATTGTACCATAATTAATGAGATCAAATGGAATCAGCTGTATTTGAATTGTACCTTTAAGACCGGTTTGAAAACGCCTTGCCTTCCGCTCTTCAATAGATATAAGATAAGGAGCGAAACACGAAAGCGCCGTAAATCGGACCTCGTACTGTGCCACGGTCATGTCTCCTTCTATTAGAGTCAAAAATTCTGCATCTTTCGCCGTCTATACGCAAGGAAAATATTTGTCAAAGAAACGTTGTTGAAAATCCTCCCAAGTAATGTCCTCGACCGTAGTTCCGAGCTCTCGTTTCAGCATTCTCCACCATTTATCCGCTTCTCCAACAAAGCGACGAATAGCCAAACGAACATTATTTACAGCTCCCCATCATATTGCTTCAAAGGCTTTCTCAAGTTGAGCCATCCATGCCTCAGCTAGCATGGGATCTGGTAATCCAACAAATTCAGGAACTCTTTGGTCCATGAAGTCCGGCATCAATCGACACTCGTTTCCCAAGCTCGAGATTCCTCACCCATTGTAGGTGGTGTTGCCGATCCTGGACCCATAACTTGAGCACTAAGAGCTTGATTTACTAAGTATGCCATCTCGCGAAACGCTCCATGCACCTCAACTATCTCCTGGGCAATATTTCTAGGAGCTCCAACAGACCTTCCAATGTTAGCACTCTTTTGCTCCAACATCCTACAACAAAATAAGAACTTAAAATTTGATTTACTCTAAATTGTCCGTTGATTCCCAATTCCTAATTTAGAATACCCTAAGATACCCTAAGTCCTCCATTATTTAAGAATCCTGATATGCCTCGATTATTTGTGATTCTTAAGTCCTCAAATGTTCATCACAGAACCAAACCTCTCTGATACCATAACTGTGACACCCTAGACCCAAGTCACCTGACCATCCCAAAGCGACCACGCGGAAACCCCAAATTATAAGTGACCTCATAAATGTATCATTAAATCAAACACAATAAATACAATATTGTTAATAAATTTCCTTGACACCATCAATGTCAACAATATAAATATCTTGAGAACACAACCCGATAACAAGAGTAGAATAAAGCTACAATTAATAAAGCTGACTCTAAAGCTTCTCATCACAAACTTCTAGCTCCGATATTGTCTCTACCTTGAATCTATTCAATAATTGCACAATCTCTTCTAACCTGCTATAAATTCTCTACTATGGAGCCAATAAAATATAATAGTGAGCCAAATGTCCAACAAATAAATAAATTAATAAAAGAACAGAATGCAATATATCGTCTCTAATAATAATATCAACATATAAAAATAAATATGCAACCTGAAATCAACCATTATCTGAGATTCATCGACCTGTTGTATCCATAGCTCAAAAGCCACATGACAGTAAAACACTAGGGAGGCAAATTGGATTCCACCGAATCCTAATATCAATGATGACTTAGATTCCATTGAACCTATCTCAATAGAGATCCCAAATGTATAAGATATCACAAAATCAATTGGATCTTATACGTTGCTGTGAACCAACATTTACGTGCCCACCTTCAATGGCTAGGTAATTCCTCAAGGTATCGATACTCGTAAGTTTGACAAACAACCAACTCTATAGTCTCATGTCAGCTGTAATGTACAAGTATCGAATTCAATTAACATGAACAATATTACCGTTACACCATCGGGTAACCTAGAATATGACTCGCATGTATCCTCATAATCCACTGTGACACATGCCCCATTGGGTACTGAATACTTACATCCACAACAAGTCAAACCCAACACCTCCTCGATACGATATCCATCGATATCCCATACATAATGTTCACAAGACTATAAGTATCCCTCCAAATGACTTCAATATCCAAAATATGGATTCAGTATTGGAAAAGAATAGGCCACACTAATATGTCATAGCCTTCTATTCAACTAGATACTTTAATATTTTCAAACGCTCTCCTCAACTTAACCATAAAGTGCCAAGAAAATTTACATACACTAGCAAAGTCAACACAAGGAATAGGTTACTGAAATGTAAGGAAACCTAAGAATCATTAATTAATTGACCAATCTTAAACATTTACCTAATCCTCCAATATATTCCTGATGGGGACGGTATAAATGGGCCGGCCTAACACGAAGGCCCTCGACTAGTGGCAGACTCTTAGGGTATCCAGCCCACAGGCCCTAAGACCGGTCAACGCTTCCATTAAGCGTAATAGCATCCAGCCAGCCAAATAGCCCAAGATCACTCCTAACGGCAATTTCAACTTAGAGATTCTCTGCAAATAGCAACTCCCATATCCGCCACATCCAATATCTCCTCGACGAAAGAAGGGATCCTCTTGATTGATCACGGTTGCCCTAATCGATACTCATGATCCTCGTACGAGCCTACCAAATCTACGCAGACAGCTAGCGGCCAACCTCAACGCCCAAGTAAGGCTAAGCTGGCCCAAAAGCTATAAATACCTTCGAGACAGACTCCAAAGGGCATGCTCAAACTCACACGTATGCATACGGTCATACTCAGAATCGCACTCAAGAGCCTACAAAAGAGAACTCCCTGCCCGCAAAGCCTCTCAAGATTTCCTCCATGATTCTTACTCTCTCAACATCAAAACCGCACCCTACCCAGCGCAACCTCGCAACAAAGTCGCTCCACGTCGAGCACAACCTCCGAGTCAAACTCAAACCCCACTCTCCTGCATCATTACGCACATCATTCATCCCTACATCTTTCCACCTCTTCGAAAAAAATTACTGATTTGAACATCCGAGGATAAATTGGAGAGCGAGTCCTGTCAATCCTCTGACCTCTTACTCGTTTATTATGTTGTGCAGAACCCAAATTATCAGAGATAAAGACCAGACCCGCATGAGTTCGATCAAACCGAGGAAGACCAGGAGGCTCCCTAATCTATATAGCAACCCGAATCCATGATACATCATTGACCCCATCTATGGGAAAGTGAACAAAAAGCCTAACCACCATCCACACCAAAGAAAACATGGTCAATATCAGAGCCCATACCAGCGCCCTAGTCAAGGACGTCGTCCCCCATGATGACAACCCCGTCACGAGTAGCCATGCGGAAGAACTAGCACCCTTCATGCAGGCGCGCGCCAACAAGGTGAATAACATATCACATATACTCCAGACCTTTTGCATGCGCTGGCATAGGCTAGGGAATCCTTCTCCCACCACCTACACTTTGGCATCAAAACAAAAAGGCCAAAGGAAGAAGCGCCTGGCCCAAAAGGCAAAACACCCGAACAACCTCAGAGCCCGAGTGACTACGAGCTACGGGGCCTGGTCTCGTTTGAAGGGTCAGCTTGGTCGTAGAATACCAGACGAGAGCCCGGAGCAGCGAAATTCTCATTACTCACGCAATGAGCAAGGCCCCCCGGCCCAAGAGGGGCCCTTGTGCAACGTTCAACCAACTAGCGACAGTAGTTAACCTGCCTTATGTCGCTCACCGAATTACTCAAAGTTGAAGACCTACCTCAACGCGAAGAAGACTATAATTTCCCATCCAGTAGAGGAGCGAGTGGAAAAAATATGACAACACATGTTCAAGGAAAATGCTAGCGATGCTCTGCATATCTGAGAAGATCACCATTCACGATGTAAATCCGAATGCAGCTGCTCCCTTAGAAGTTTAAAATGCCGGCCTTGGAACCCTTTGATGGAAACATCGATCTAATGGACCACTTAGACCACTTCCGTACCCTGCTAAGCTTCTAGGGCCTGAGCAAGGCCGCTATGAGTCTGTGCTTTCCACTGGCCCTTAAAGGGGATGCCCGGATTTGATTCTACCGCCTGCAGCCGAATTCAACTCGGACATTCCAAGAGCTTGCCAATAGCTTTCTGACTCAGTTCACCTCCCCTGTATCAAGGAGGGGCCAAACAAAAGTCTGAGGAGCTTCCTTACCCAGTTCACCGCTGAGGCTCGCCGAATACCGCGGCTAACTGACGAAGTGAAGTTAAGCACCTACATATCGACTCTGGAACCGAGCGAGTTTTTCAAACACCTATTCCATAAGGACCCCAAGACCTTAAGCAAAGTCGAAGCCATTGCCCGTTCTTATATAACGGCCGAAAAGGCCAACAGGGCTAAGCGTCTGAAACACAAGGACCAACTCCCCTAGGGGCCGCTGGGCAGAAGAAAGAGAAATGGAGACCGCTTCAACCCGCGAGATCCGAGGAAGTTGCCCAGGGCGAAGCCGGGAGCCCGAAAGGTGTACAAACCCTTAAACCTAACTCCTCTAAATGACTCCCGGATGAATATTCTCATGCAGATCAGAGAGACAATTTCTGAAGTGGTCGAAGTCGGTCAAGAATTCGGAGGGACGAAATCAAACAAAATACTATCATTACCATCAATTTTTGGGTCACAGTACAAAGGCCTATCGGACCCTACAGAAAGAGATTCAAGAACTCATCCAGGACACCTCACCAAGTTCCTGCAAAACCTAGAGCAGGCGCCCGGCAGAGTAGGCGAGGAAAGGAAGGAGCAATAGCAACAACCGAGAAACCGAGTCACGACCGAAGTAGTCATCATGGTGGCAACCCAGCCAGACTACCCCTCGAACCATCTCGGGACCGCCTCAAAGAAACAAAGGAAAGAAGCTAGGGACGATATCATTAGTTTTAGTAAAGATGATACATCATATGTAATGACTCCCCACTCTAATCCTCTGGTTGTATCCGCACTCGTTTCAAATGGTACGATCAATTACCAGTTGAAACGGGTCTTTATCGATAATGAAAGTTCGCATGATTTGATTTACCTAGATACCTGTTTTAAATTAGGGGTAAAAAATAGTTAAATAAAATCAGCCGAATGGCCCTTCTACAAACTGGACAATGAACCGGTGCCCGTCCAAATAACCATCCAGCTAGAAGCCACCTTGGGAATGTACCTTGGGACAGCATCCCACATATTGACGTTCCTGGTGGTTGACCTACCTTCGGTTTATAACGTCATCTTGGACCATCCCTGCCTGACTACATTTGGGGCCGTAACATCAGTCACGCACTTAAAGATGAAGTTCCCTACGACCTGCGACATTGAAGAGGTACTAGGCGATCAAGTAACCAACCAAACGTGCGACCTGTCCCAAGTCACCTAGCCCACTTTGGAGCATTCCTCTGGACCCTGGTGATCCTAAAAGATGCGTACAGATAGGGAGCTCACTTACAGGACTCCTACGTGACCAACTAATCACCTTCCTTTGATAGAACTCCGATATCTTCACATGAACCTCCGCAGACATGCCAAGGATTCCGACCGAGATAATAGTCCACAGGTTGGGCCTCGATCCAGGTTACAAGCCTGTCAGACAGAAGCAGAGAAACTATTCCATCAAAAAGCTCATTGTCATCCAAGAGAAAGTAAAGAAATTACTTGACGCCAACTTCGTCATGGAAGTCCAGTATCCTAACTAGCTCTCCAATGTGGTCCTTGTCAAGAAGAACGGAAAGTAGCAGATGTGCGTCAACTTTACCGATATGAACAAGTCATGCCCGAAGGATAGCTTCCCGCTACGTAGGATCAACCTACAGGTGGACATCACCTCCAGGCACCAACTGCTCAGTTTCATGCATGTATACTCAGGCTACAATCGGATTTGGATGAGTTCCGAGGACGAGAAGTATAGTTCCATCATGACAAACTCGGGGGCAGACTGCTATAAGGTTATACCCTTTGGGCTGAAGAACACGCCACCACGTACCAACAGCTTGTGAATAAAATATTCGAGGCCTAGATTGGCCGAAATATAGAAGTGTACGTAAATGACATGCTTGTCAAAAGCAGAACCACCAACGACTATACCCGTGACCTTAACACAGCCTTAAGGGTGCTTCGAGCATACCGGTTGAAATTAAACCCAGCCAAGTGCGTTTTTGGAGTATCCTCTAGAAAATTCCTGGGTTTCATTGTCTCCCGCCAGGTAATCAACGCAAACCCCAAAAAGATAAAGGCAATCATAGATAAGAGCCCGCCGCAAACTGTGAAGGAAGTTCAGAGACTAACATGGAGACTTGCAACGCTCTCCTGCTTCCTGGCAAAGTCCGGGGACAAATACCTCCCCTTCTTCGAGGCGTTGAGACGAACAAAGATGAACACCTTCCAGTAGACGACTAACTACCAAGCCGCCTTTGAGGAGATAAAGAAATACCTTGCCAACCCCCCTCTCCAGACGTCACCAAAAGATGACGAGAAGCTATACCTTTATTTGATAGTTTTAAAGGTGGCGCTAAGTTTAGTTTTGATCCAACAACAATCTGATATACAATGACCGGTCTACTACGTCAGCAAGACTTTAACAGGCCCCGAGACCCGCTACACGCACGTAGAAAACATCGCACTAGCGCTCATCTATTTGGCCAGGAAACTACGACCCTACTTACAGGCACATAAAATAGTCATCCTGACTAACTAACCCTTAAAGGGAATCCTGTAGAAATCCGATATGTCAGAACAACTAGTCAAATGGGCCACTGAAATCAGTGAATTCGACATAGAATGCACGCCAAGGCCGACCGTAAAAAGACAGGCCCTGGCGGACTTCATCGTCAAGACCATGACCCCGGTTCCAGACAACCATCACCTCGATGAAGTCAACAACCGGCCAGAGCCATTAAACTAGACCCTCCACATAGACGGGTACTCGACACATGCCGGCAGTGGAGCCGGAGTGATTCTAAGGAACCCCCATGGGTCGGAGATGAAGTACTTGTTGAAGTTCGAATTCCCAGCTACCAACAAAATTGCTGAAAACGAGGCCCTACTTGCCGGGTTACGACTGGCAAAAGAATGTTTAGCAAATCATGTAACCATCTATAGCGATTTGGAGCTTATCATCCATCAAGTCCAAGGAAGTTTTGCGGTGTCGAGCCCTTTGCTCGTGCAATACCTCGCTAGAGTAAGAAACATGGCGCAAAAATTTGACAAGGTTGAGATGGTGAAAATCCCGATGACAGACAACTGGAAGGCCGACCAATTGGTGCACATCCGTGATATATATGGTCCCAGCCTTTTGAGCTGGGCGGGTAGTGGAGCAGTGGCCCCTGTACCCTTCGAAGGAAACTCCCACTGCGCCAGAGCAAGCGCCTCAACAGACAAGAGATGGTCATTCTTGAAGAAGCCAACGTTCACTCGAACCAACTTCGTCAGCAGCTTAACAGACTCCAGCTCCTCGTGCGAAGCCTTGCCGATGAAGGATGCTAGCACGTTGCCCCACTCATTTGAGAAGGCCCAGTTGGAGGTGACCTTGACAAAGAAAAATCAATTCTTTCAATTCTTCACAAAATCAGAGATCACCCCGCTCATGTGCAAGTCCCTGGGAGACAGCAAGATCCTATCTCCATTATGGCAGCACCAAAAGATTACCTTCACGGCCAATGCGTTCAACGTCCTCCCGTGGTGACAAACAAATATGCAAAAGGAGCACAAATACCGGACGGCATTGGCATAGAATCTCACAAATTAGAAGTCTCAAGGCCACCAAGATTCCATGCAACTCCCCCGGTTGGGGGAAGCGAAGACCGCTCCTTAGGTGGGCCTTGTAAATTCTGATGAACCCATTCGGAGGAAAACAAACTCTATCATACTCGCCTGGCACCGCAAACGAAATCATGCTCAAAATATCATACTGAATATATAAAGCCTCGATATCGACGATGGTAAGAACGGAACAAATCCCACCAACACCAAGAGCCATGGAGATGCGAAGAAATCGAACGAGAGAAAACAACTTGAGAAGAAGAAAAAGTATGGGGGATAATGGCAAAGAGGCATGGATTATCCAGGCCGTCATTCGGAATACGAAACGGACACTTAGCAGGACAAGATAGGTCAGATGTCCGAATGGCACGGCCTCCCAGGCCACTAAGCCCCACTTCTCAAACACGGCAAATTGACGGCAAGCAGATATCATGAACTCAAAACCAACCTGACAGGCCGATGATCCACTCCGGCATCCAGCCTGCTTGACTGATCAACGATCCAGTCCGGCGACCAGCCGGTTTGACTGGTCAGCGATCCAATCCGATATTCGGCATGCCTGACTGATCAATGATCCAATCCAACGTCTAGCCGGTTTGACTAGTCAACGATTCAATCCAGTGTTTGGATTGCCTATCTGATTAACGATCCAATCCGGCGTCCGACCGGTTTGACGGGTCAAAGATTCAATCCTGTGTTTGACCTGCCTGATCAGTGATCCAGTTTGGTGTTCAGCTTCCTGACTGATCAACAATCCAGTCTGACATACAGCCGGTTTGACTGGTCGACGATCCAGTCTAGCTTCAGGACTAACTGGCAGCAATCTAACGGCAGACTGGACTGACAGTCCCTCAATCCAGTCTGGCCTCCAGTCAAACTGACGGATACGCAATCTTGTTTGGTGTCAAAAAAAAGACGACATCCAAAAAATCCAAGAGGCAAACAATATGGATGAAAATGCTTGCTAGTTTCATTCATTAAATCTCTCTTTACAAAATAAAAAGCCTCCAAGAGTGGACATACAACAAAAAAAAGGAGAGTACATGGAATGATGATCCGACCTAACTTAACTACAACAAACCCCCAAACAAGCAAGCAACAAGAGGAGCCCAAGCGAGAGATAGGCATGCACCCAATAGACAACAAAATGTGGCTTGTGGAGACAGTAGTTCTCAAGGAGCCAGAGCAGCAGCCCGTTCTGAAGGCAAGCCACCGCCCACGACGAAGACACAACGAAAGGAAAGCCTTGCCCCAATCAAAGATAGCAGCAGGCTTGGCTCCAGAACAGACACGAAAAGGGGTGATCAAAACAGTTCCCCACATAAAAAAGAGTGACCAAAGTAGACATCTCGTGTGTCCCAGGATGACGCCTTCGAACATCGGAGACAAGATCCCTCCAATCCCAGAGGCCAGCAACTCAAGTTTTTTAACAATTTTGGGTTCCCACGCCACTTAACTGATAAAAGCAGGGTGTGATGCAGGGCACAATGAGCCCCAAAATTTATAGCACATGAAAGGATCAATAGGCCATTAAATACCAAAAGTTCCCCATGCCAGTAAATTTGCAGAAAATCACGAGTGTAGAAAATCATCCTAGAACCAATAAAGCAAGAAATCAAAGGACGACCTAGAAAAGGGACGAAAGAGGAAGACGACAAGGCACATTCCATTCGTGAACATGTCGGGGGTTGAAAATTCAAACCCCCCAGTATGGGGGGCTAGTGATGAGGACGGAAGAAATGGATTGGCTCAATATGAAGCCCCACGGACTAGTGGCGAACCCTAAGGGTATCCGGCCCACAAACCCAGGGACTGGTCAATGCTTCCATTGACCAAAACAGCATCCAACAGGCCAAACAACCCAAGTCAACCTCGGCACAATCAAGACGGCCCAGAGTCCTCCTCCTGCACGCTAAAAATTTCTTGCCTTAGCTAGCCTAGCACCCCGAATATTGCCGCCGATCGTGATCTCTTTCGAAATGGCAACTCCAACCCAGCAAATGAAACCTAGCCGCAACTCCAACTTAGAGACTCTTTCCAAATGGAAACTCCCATATCCGCCGTGTCCAGCATCTCCTCAAAGAAAGAAGGAATCTTCCTAATTAATCACGATTTCCCTAAGCGGCACTCACGATCTCCGTGCCAGCCTGCCAAATCTGCACAGACAACTGGCAGCCAACCTTGGCGTCCAAGCAAGGCTGGGCTGGCCCAAAGGCAACAAATACCTTCGAGATGGACTCCAAAGGACATGCTCAGACACGCACATACGCAAACGCTCGTGCTCAGACTCGCACTCAAGAACCCACAAAAGACAACTCCCTACCCGCATAACCTCTCAAGAATTCCTCCATGATTCCTGCTCCCTCAATATCAAAGTCACTTCCTACCAAGTGCAACCCACGTCAAAGTTGCTCAACGCCAAGCGCAACTTCCGAATCAGACTCAAACCCCACTCTCGTACATCATCACGTATATCCATCATCCCTACATCTTTCCATCTCTTCGAGAAATATTACTGATTTGAACGTCGGAGAATAAACAGGAGAATAAGTCCTATCAATCCTTTAACCACTTGTTTATTTATTGTATTGCGCATGACCCAAGTTATCAGAAATAGAAACTGAACCATCCTAAATTCAACCCAACCGAGGAAGACCACGAGACTCCCTAACCTGTAAAGCAACCCGGATCCAAAATGCATCAATTCCGATATTCAAATCTTATTACTAAGGCCATTATCAATTGTCACATCGAAACAAAACCTACTATCAAACTGATTCAATCGTCCCAAATTTATCTAGGAATTTCTAAACAAAACTATATAATACCTTTAATCTCGTTCTAAAAATCAACTTGTATTCTAAAATATACACTCACATATTTATCACTATCATAAACGTAAATATTCATTCTCTGCCAACCCTATAACTTATAAATCTTATACACATATATTGACAATAATCTGGTTCCCAAACTACATCTATACATTTACTCAACACTGCCAGTATACTCACACACACTGCCAGCATACACCCACTCACGTACACCAACAAGCATACATATATTCATATATATTTAACCACTGCATTCCTATAAGCTTCTACAGGTACATCTACTCACATATTACCACTGCTAGTATATACACATGTATATATATTCATCAATATATATATATATAGGCATACACACTGTATTCACACATCCGTATAAGCATTCTTATATATATGTATATAAATATCCGTACACTGTATAATTGTATATACGTACTCATAACCATTCTATTTGTCTACTCTATCATTTTTGCACCGAAAACATGAGATCCAAGCCTTTAAAATCTCAACTTGTAACACAAAGATTGTTTGTAATATAACTCGTTAGTTATCGCGCCTCAAATCACCGTAAACCCACGAATTTTCCTTTGTCTCTCACCGCCTCTGTTTTTCCCCAATTTTTCTATTCACATAAACGAGTGCAAATTTTCCCAAAATCAAGAAATGCAAGCAAGTTAATAACGTTAACAAGAAGGAAGGAAGAATTTACTTGCAGAAATAGAAATTTTACTTGCCTGAATTGCGACGACACTGTAACAACGGCGAGGAATGGTGGCGACGGTTTCGAACGATCATCGGCAAACGACAGCGACACTCCCTCCGGCACAGGTTTGCGACGGCGACTTACACTGCAGAGACTCGAACGACCCACACGATTTCCCCCGCTCCACTATTTATCACCCACGACCACAGCCAACCGATTAAATGAGGAAACGAAATGGATCCGGGGGGCATCCTTCTCGCCAGAAAACGCATTCAGATTTGGCAGACGAAGGGTGAATCGGTTGAGTGACGGCGTCAGTTCAAGAAAGAGGAAGATAAATGGCGAAGTAGAGGGAAGGAAGTTGAACAGGGAAGAGAAGAAAGTTCTGGAGACGGAAGATAGAGACGGCAAATATTATTATTATTATTGTTGTTTACGTAATTATCAAAACATAGAAATATATTATGACGCCAAATTAGAACACAAAACTAAGCAATCAACAATATTTCTTACTCGTTGAAAATTTTTAAATGGCCTGACAAATTTTAATTTTAATTTTTTTTAACTCAAATCTCAAAATACTTTTTCTAATAGGCACCTTTAAAAATACGAATTCATCCACCTCAAAACTTAATTTAAACCTTTTACAATCAACGTTATTTTTTTTATTAATTTTGAGCAACTTTTGAGAGATCTCGGGTCATTTTAATATTATCTAATGTCTCATGAATTAGTTCTAAAAACTTGCAATTATACATCTCTTCCTAGTTAATTAGAGGGTGACATATCCTTCTATATAACGTCTCAAATGAAGTGATCTTACTATTAAACAAATATTTGTTATTATATGCAAACTCAGCTAATGGTACAGAATGGTCCCAAACACCCTTTATCAGCAAAATAGATACTCTGAGCATATCTTGTGACAGCCCTAGATCAAAATATGTCCTAATAAATAATAATAATCAAA